>JASDQU010585406.1:5541-40722 GCA_032191745.1 Picea mariana
AAAAACATAAAATTTAAATTGAAAAATAGATTAAATTTCATAAAAATCAAATACAGAAAGATTAGGGGATCTAGTGGTTGGGTGGGTTAGTGCATTAGAGGGTGTGTTAGGGGTGGTTGAAGGCACTAGTGGGGTAATAGGTTAGTGGCTAAGTGTTCCAATTGACTTATATTGACATGTTATTGTGATGTCAAGTGAATAAGTGTGTGATGTGACAAAACTTCCCCACAATAGTGGGATGAAAGACCTTGATGGAAGACAAAAATCAAAAGAGGCTATTACTCTCACATCAAGGAAGCAATTACATGAAGCGAAGATATTTTTTTTATGAGGAATGAAAAAAAAAAAAACTTTAATGAACTCCTTAGAGAGTGTTTCCATCTTGGTGTGGAGTTGGAGGAGCTTGAGGAAGAGGCTATCTATCTCTGAGTGAACCTACACAGAATACAAAAAAAAAATCTTTCTTCTATCCTTAAATGGAATAAATACATGAAAATAATATTAAATAAATAGAAGTAAATAGTGGAGAAATAAAGGATATCCTCTTATTAGCAAGAAGAAAATGTTGCAATGAGAATTACATATGACAAGGTGGCTCCCTCCCTTATCTTTTTTGTTATTTTCTCTTAATGTTATCAAGTCCCAATTATCTTTYCGAAGTCTTCAATAACTTATTATCAATATCCAACAAGAAAAATGGGTAAAGAAGAAGCAACGGTGCAAATTGTGAATGCTAAAATGAGAAAAAATATCAAAACTATATGGAGTATAACATATGATTGAGGGGAGTCAATTCTCGCTAGCTCAATTGGTTAAGGTMTGGGTTTTGTTTGATAGGTGACCAAAATTCAATACCCTTACAATGTATTTAGTCKGGAGGAGACACCCAAAAATATCTCCATGTTAAGGATTGGTGTGGCCCAGGTTGKGTGCGATCCAYGAGTGATTTTGATGGTTTAGATGCCCYTGGGTTGTGGTTTCTTAGCCAATAGTTGAAATTTTTGCCYTRCACGTGACAAGAATTTCTAACAAACAAAAACAATATRTGATCAAGGGGATAAAGTCCAAAATTTCAAGGATATGGAATAGGTGGGGACCGACCGTTTCAAAAATATTTTCAAGGAACCCCCTTAAGMTAATATAGCARATATAGTTCAGATGACAACTTTGTTTTCCTAATTTTGTGGTCTAGGATTAGAACAAGGCTCTTATGATGGAGGTTGCAATGGATGAATTACAATAGGTTATTGAATCCTTCCAAAAATACAATATCCCAAGTCTTGATGGCTATTCCATAGAATTCTTTGAAGGTTTTCTATATTTGGTGGGTAAGGATTTATTATTGGTTATAGCAGAATCCAAGGGATCTAGTCCTCTTTTAAGATAAATAATAGGTCCTCTTTTATCATAAAATTAGTTATATAAGGCATATGATAGGGTCAACTATTTTTACCTAAGATTTAATATGACACATATTGGCTTCTCATGCAATTTAGTTAACTGGGTGGAAGGTTTATGTTCATTTTTTCCCTTCTCCTTATTGATGAATGGTTCAACTTCATATTTCTTCTAGCCCTCCAAAGGTCTAAGGTAGGGTTTCCCACTCTTACTTCTACTTTTTCTTCTTATAGTAAATATTTAAGAAAATTCATTCTTGATTAAAGAGGTGATGGTAGATTGAAAGGTATTAGGTTGGGAAATCATATATCTCTAACACACTTAGCATTCATATATGATGTCTCAATTTTTGGTGATGGATATTTGAGGGATGAAAAATAAAGTTAGTGTGATTTGGAGCCATGTTGTAAGGCCACTGGGATGGAGGTGAATTGTCACAAATCATTTATAATGTTTCACAAAGATGTGGAAGGTTATCTCTGAGCTATAAAATGATTACTCCCATTTCAAGAAGGGTATTTTTAAACAAGGCTTAAATATCTAGGGTTTCACCTGAAACCTAATGAGTATGGATTTAGGGATTTGATTTGACATTATAATAGGATTGAGAACATAGTTACGTCATGGTATACCAAATGGATTTCTCTAGGTGGTATAATAACAYTGGTGAAGGATGTACTAGAGGATATTTKTGTCTATTGGTAGCCTCTTGCATACATACCTAAAGGATTTCTTCATAAAATCAAGAGAAATATATTCAATTTTCTCTAGAATGGGAAGAACAGAAAGGAKAATATGGAATTATTTAGATGGTATAGGCTAGCAAGATCTAATATGGAAGGGGGTTGAAKACTCAAAAACATTTTTCATTTCTCCAAGGCTCTTGCTGCTAAAAGTTTATGGAAGGTGATGGTTGGTATGGGACTGTGGAGGGAAGTTATTATATATAAATATACTCATCTTTTGTTAGTTTTGGAATGGATTAGGTACCCTAACAAAAGTTTAAAAATTCTTTATGTTTAAAAATATCTGGTTCAATAATTCCCTCTAGTGGGGAAGTGGCTTGCATGGAAGGTCAGAGATGGAAGGAGTGTCAAGTTGGGGGTGGATATTTCGATGGGGGAGAAATGGCTTCAATCTATTAGGGGAACTATAGTCTTCTTTAAGAGTTCTCAATATAAAATATTTGGAAAATTTAAGGATGTGGATGGCCTAGTGTTTTGGGGAGGAAGGTGGATGAAGTATGAATCCCTTGGTTTAGAAAATAATGAAGTCAAGAAATGGAAAGTTTATGTTCAAAATTTACTAGACATTAATATCATTCTTAGGGAGGAAGAGGACAAATTAGTAAGGGATAAAAATCCCACTAGAAGAATCTGTCTTGTAAAGTTATGATATGAGGTGACGTTATCCAATGATCAAGATTAAATAAAGCAATGGTGGAGGAAGGAGGCTTGGAAGAGAAATTCTTCATTAAAATTTAGTTTATAGATGAGGATCTCAAACAAGGTCATTTCATTATAATTTTCTCAAAAATTCTTTCGAAGGTCCTGGTTGGTGTCCTCTATGCAAATGTGATTATGATATAATGTATCATATGTTAGTGGGATGTCACTTTTATATGGAAGTTTCAGATTAAGTCATCACTTTTACGAGAGTTAATGGTGGCTAGAGAGGTTCATCCTTAGAGTGGGTGCTTAAGTACCGATGGGAGAACAAAAAATTAGAAGTATTTGAAGGACTTCCATTATTTGCATGCCAGGTATTGTGGAGATAAAGGAATGATATTCTCTTTGAGGATGGTATGATCTTCCCTTTATATGTATTCTATATAATAAAGTATGATTTTTATGGGTATAGAAAATACATTATTATCAAGGCCCCGAGGTAGATTGAAAATATATAAATAGAGAAGTATGCTTTTTAGGGTGCCTTAGTAGGTGACTTGGGTAGATGTGGGACATGAAATGATATGCATATATCAAATCCCTATTCCCTTCCCTTCTCATGTGGGTTACGAAATTACACCAATAACATAGAAAAAGTTAAGGTAGTCCTTATGCTGGTGGAAATAACTATGGAAATGGGTCTATAAGTTCACGTTGTTTTTCTATAGTCGTATGCTTTATGTTAGTCAGATTGATAATGATTAGGCTCTCTTGATTTATAAGTTTCACGCTTGATTGATTTAAGGAATACACACTCTATTACTTTTATAATTTCATGTTTACTTGATTTGAAGATTTCATGCTCGCTTGATTCTCTTTCCCATTTATTCCGAAGTTGCCGAAGATCTTGTTTTGGAGTTAAGATTTATTTACAATTCTTTTTATCTTCCTGGTATATTTGATGTGATTCCCAAGGATATGTTCTATCTTCATATTTTTTGTATTGGTTGGAAAGACGTACTTCTTGATGGTTCAACGTTGGTAATGGTTTGTTAAGTAGTTCCCTACTTATCGACAAATATGTACCTAACTCTCCATAATCAAATGATTTATTTCTTCTATTGTGTTTTAATATTTATCTTACTTTTATTTCTTTTATTATTTATATCTTTCTTTGTATCTTTTATTTTATTTTATTTTTCTTTTATATTCTTTATTTTTAATTTTCTTATGACTCGAACTAGGCCACCAAAAGTGGGTTTCAGCCTAATTTATGCCTACTATCATCTCTGAAGAGGTTTTCACCAACAAGTATCATGATTGTTATGTGTTGTATTTCTTTAAGTGGGCCCCATTGACCACTTTTTGAAATGGGTTCCCTTACATGGAATGCTTCAGTTGGTCGGATATATTCAACAAAATATGAACCCAATCAGGCAGTTTCAAGTTTTTGAGGTTTCCCTTTTATTTGAATATCGTACATTAATACCAAGTAACATGATTTTATATATTTCTTCCTCAAGTGTCGATCATGTTTTTTGTTGTTGATTTTGAAATTCTTGAGGATGGAGAACCATGAGTCTTTCTTCTTGTATTTTATTCAGCTGATAGAAGTGTTCTTTTGTATTTAGGGTGAGATCATCTTTTAGGACATATGCCACCCTTTTTGCGTTTACACAGAATTGTAAGGGGATTACAAATTCTTGACCATATACAATTTTAAAGGGTGTATGAGCAGTCAATCGTTTATATGCAGTCGTATATTACCAACACACTGCAAGGACCTTATCATACCCACCATCCATGTCAATCCCACAAATTTTTCTTAGGCCTTTTTTGAAGAGTTTTTTTGCAGGACTTGACTGCACCATTATCCTTGGGATGGTAGGCTGCTATTTTTTTCTGTGGTCAATCACAAATTTATTTAGAAGGATTTGGATTGTCCCATTGAAAAAATGAGTTCCTTGATCATTGATTATAGTTAGGGGGAAACTGAATCTTGTTACTATATTCTCATATATAAATTTTGTTGTAGGTTCCTTTATGCATGACTCGATTGGTTCTGCTTTGACCCATTTTGTTCGGTATTCGATCATGGTGATGATGTACTTCGCTCTTCTCCATTTATCTCTCTTTAGGAATGGTCCCACAAATTTAATAGCCCAAATTTCAAATGATAAACAAGGATTTATCGAGTGTAGGGGCATCTCATTTTTCCATAGAGGTCGACCCATCCTCTGACATTTGTCACATTCTTTCATTTTTGATTGACAATCCTTATGTAAAGTTGGCCACCAAATCCCTGCCTAAAGTATCTTTTGTGTTGTCGTGTCGGCTTGATAGTGGTCCTCTACAGGGTCAGCATGATATTCCTTTATTATATCTTCTCTTTCATGTTCTAAAGAACATCTTCTTAGTATATAATTGGTTCCTAGTTTATATAAATATCCATTCATGAGGGTGAATGGTGCTGATTTTAATTCTTTTACCTTATTTTTTATTGCAGGAAGATCATGAGGAGCCTTCCCCTCCTCCAAAAATTGCACTATTTCTTCTAACTCCTTGGGGGTGGCCTCGACCCAGAGTAAGTGTGAATTGGGTAAGTCATCATCTATCCCTGACGGTTCTTCTCCTATTTCCGTTCAAGATAGATTATTCGGGCCGAGATTATTTTTCCCCAGTCGGAATACTAAGTCAAAATCAATTCTTGAAACAATAAGAACCATCAATATATTTTTCCTTGATGAACCGGTTTGTTTACTAAGTACTTGAGAGCATAGTGATCGGTAAAGAATGTGAACATATTTGCTAACAAATAATGTTTGTATTTATGTAGAGAGAATATCATGGCTAGTGATTCTCTTTCCATCGTTGAATAATTCCATTCTTATTTATTAAGCTTCTGAATGGCGTATTCATTAGGTGGTTGAGCATATCATCATATGGTTGTTCTAGGACTGATCCAACAATGAAATTTGATGCATCGACATGTACATGAATATTTCTTGTCCAATCGATAAATTGTAATATAGGTGCTTCTACCAGTTTTCTCTTTAATAGTTTGAAAGACTCATTGCATTCCTAACTCGAAAAAAATCAACTTCTTTTGGAGAATCTCGTCGATTGGAAACATGATGTCAAAGCAATTTCAAATAATTTTCTTGTAATAGCCCATGTACCCAAGGAATATTTCAATTTTCTTTTGGTTTGCTGGAGGTTTCAAGTGGAGAATTACTTTTATCTTGTCCATATAGACTTTGATACCATCTTTGCATACAACATGTCCGAGAAGAATACCAATTTGGGTGGAAAAGATGCATTTTTGATATTCAGAGACAGATGAATTTGTCACAATCTTTGTAGCATCATCCTTAACCACCATATGTGGTGTTTTAGCAAGTTTTAAATCATCTAGTCATCAAAATAGACAACCATAGTTTTATAGATACATTCTTGAAAATATTTGACCACTATACTTGAGAAGAATGTGGGTGCATTCTTCAAGCCAAAGGGCATCACCCTATATGAAAATGAGCCAAATTTAGACACCAAATTCATTTTTTCTTGATCTTCTTTGACAATAGGAACTTGATTATACCCTGAGAAGCCATCTGTAAAGGAGTAGAATTCATGTCCTACAACTTCATTGATGATTTAGTCAACAAACAATATTGGGAATGGATCGATTAAAATCAACTTGTTCAGGCCCCTGAAATCGACACTTATTCTCAAATTTTTGGGGTCATTCTTTTTGGGTTGCATAACCATCAAACTTTCCCATTCGGATTTGTCTATGGGGTAAATTATGCCCGCGACTAACATTGCCTCGATTTGTTTCTGCATAATTGGTTTGTATTTATGGGATAATTTGTATGGTCATTTATTAATACGTTTAGAGCCTTGGAAAAGGTCGATTTTCATCTCCCCCATCTCTTATAAAAGTCCTTTGAGATACTTATAGTCATGAGAAAAAACATCTTGATATTCATGAAGCAGATTGACCATTTTTGTTGTCTACTTGTCTAATCAATAGTCACCTATCCGTGCCATTTTTCGTTGAATATCGGTCGAAACATTGAATTATTTGGTTTTTAGTTCTACATCCATCCATTCTTGATGTTTAGATCCATCCACAAGTCATTCTCCTTCGAAAATCTCATTATAGCTTGGTGGGAAATCATTTTTTTCTGAATCCTCGTCTTCCTTGGATACTGTAAAAAATGTCTTTTCATAGTTATTTACTCCATGATGGTTTTTATTCCATTTGAACATTTGACCTAGAAAACTTGTGTTGTCCATGTCCAACTGATGAGCGCTTATATTATTTTGGTCATGATTTGACACGAAATTGCAATTCGATGTTGACCCTGTTGTAACCTAAGTCTGCATCCCCTGCCTCTCCTCTCTTTTTCCCTCATGCCTTCATCAATTTTTCCTCTTCTGGTTGGTTAAGTCATTTTCCCATTACTGAGTGACTTGGTTCTTATTCGTTTCTTTATGTTTTGAGTCTTTGCACGTTTCTGTTCTTTTTTTATTGAAAGGATGAATATATGTTGAATTTGGTTCGAATTACTTGTCATCATATTTTCCATTGATCCAGATCACCACAGGTCAACCAAGCCTTTTATATATGCAGGAAGTGCCTGTGGAAAAATGCAACCATTCAGAATGGTCATTTTCGGGCCAGGATTGCCGAAATGAACAGGGATATTTTCAACGGTAAAGATTCACCAAGCAAATCATATCAACGACTGTCACCCATTCGGGGGTAAATAATCACGTAAATTTTAAAACCAAGAGTCATCCAAAGTCCCGAAGTAAATCTAGACCATCCATTAGAGGGTACATGTGGTGACAGATCATTCAGTTCAGAGATTTTCCTTCGGGAGATTTTTCATGTTTCACATTTGAAACACCCAAAGCCCGAAAGCCGGAAGTGAATCTGGACCATTTATCCTAGGTCAATGAGAACCGTCGATCCTTGCAACAGGTAAATATCACCCAAATCATATATCGTCATCATATCGATGATCACGCTTCCTTGCAGGGACGTAAACTACTCGAGTGCTAATTTTCCTAAGTGGTCCCACAATTGGAACCATGGTATTTTTGGAAGGGTACGCAGTTGTTTGTGGTGGATTGTGGGCCCAAAGGCGGTCTGGATCCAAACCACCCTCAACAGTTCCCGCTATCACGTTCTTGAATGACATCAGATCACCGCGTCACCTCCACGTCACTTCCACTCATCCCACTCACTACTCTCACTCCTCTCATCGCTTGAAACTTGTCCTCCGTTAACCCCCACGTTGATCTCCATCGGTGGTGGCCCACCTCTCTAGATCAACAGTTCTTGTCGCAGCTCGGACCCCCCAACCATTCTACCTTTAATGGTGTGGGGGGGGGTCCGAGAAAGTGGTTTTCCCATCATGGGCCCTGCTTAACATGGCAGATCCTCAAGAACTCAAACCCCCCCCTCTCTAATCCGCTTACCAACTAGCCCCCCTTCGAGTTCCTCTCGAGTTGTTTTTCAATACTGTCCCCTCTCGCCTTTCACCACTTGTTCTCCACTCACTTACCAACATATCTACTCCTCCTCTCCCTAGGCGCCACCTGTATCCTTCACCACACGTCGCCAAATCCATACTATCGATACCTCCACTGTATTCACACCTCCTCTCACTTTGACATATGTCTTCACATGTCATCTACCCTCGCGTCCATTCATCCCGTCTCTCGATTGGATGCTTGCCTCCATGTCTCCCCTCATGACCGATGGGTCGACAACCATTCGAACAAAGCTATTTCATAGGTACAGATGGCATATGACGGGGTCAATACAGAGTGTGCTTGGCTTCCAAAATATCAGGCATAGACATAGAGTTAATTCTCAGTCACAGTTCTTCATAGATTAGCCTCAGAAACACTTCAAAAAACTCTGTTCATGCATCTGGTTATCTCTAGTGGCCTCCAATAGCTCATAGACATGTCGTTGTTCAACACAGAGCTCTTCTCTGTCACTCCGAGGCCTATTTTTGGCCACTCAGTTCCTCCAACACATGCATCAGTTCTGTCGCAGAGACAGTAATAGTTTTATTTGATTAAGTCCAACATTTTCCTAGATTAGATGCAAGAGTGGTCTTCTATGTGTGATAATAACCATGCTTGCTGATTAAGTCCAGTGTCTTAGTAAAGTTAATTATTTGATTTACGAACAATTCCATAAATTTAGGACTCAGTCCCCTAAGGACGAGAGCCTCTGCAACTCTTTTAAATAGTTAGTTTTTTTATATTGTAGAGGTCAAAGTTTTTGGGAAAGAATAGCAATACATTAGACTGGTTGGACCCGTTCTAGGCATGGATTAAATCTATCTACCTAGTGAACATACTCTTTATGACAATGTTTCGTTCAAATCTTCATGTGTTTTTTTATCTTATCTTGAATGCAGTTTTTGATTTGTGCAAAGTACATATCATTTCCTTTAAGCTATTATGTAACTTGCATTTATTGATATGAAACCTATGAAAATAGCTAATGCTTGGTGAAGATTCATTTTTATCGCAACCTGAAGGATTAATTGTGTCTTGATACATGTTTAATGTCTTGAAATGATATTTTAAGAATTGAACTTCTTGCAACAGATTATTCATTGAGTAGTTTGTTGTTTCCCTTTGTTTTCTATTATTTCACTGGTCTGTCATTAGTGTACCACCAGACAAGGAGGACCCTCATCCGTTTCATTTTTCCAACCCAACCTTGATTTTGAATTGATAGAATAACCCTCCGACCAACCAACAAAAAGTTAAAAGAAACAATCATTCTAAACTGATAGGTGGCCTAGCTTTTCCCTTTAGCAGTCAAGTGCAGACCTTAGGACCAACATCTTCTGGTGCCATTGCCAGGGAACGAAGTAACTAAATATATTTCCTTGGGAGAACGATAATTGATCAGCTCTGACCTTTTATGGTGAACAAAGATCAAACACCAACAGACTGTCATCTTTCACCTAACGACTTCACTAAGTAAAATCTAAAGAAGAAATACTGGCACCCAGAAATGGATTCAACAGATCCAAATATGAAAATAGAAAAGCCAAGAAGGTTGATTCTAACCCTAAGAATAACATAGTAGGCTCTGAACTAGAAAGTCAACTAAGGAAATCCACTGTAGCTCAGAGATACACTTCCCCCCTCAAGGGAAAAGCTGCACACCAAGAGAATACTTCAAACCATCATCACAAGTAGCTTGAATTTGCTAGTCATGAGAATCATAATTCCAAAGGGGATCACACATGTCCTAGTCCTGATTCCACTTCAACATCTAGTCCTATATCTCCCATAAATTTGTAGATTCCTATTATTCAAGCCATGGCCGTTAATAGGATGGATGTCATAATTGCTGCCAGATATGCACCCTTAGTGATACTTGTAGTTTTACATGCACTCCCAACCACAGATTACATGAAATATCTGCCAAGATATAATGGGGAGGGTGAAATAACTGCTGAAGAACACCTAGTAGACTTTTACTGTTTTGTAGACAACTTTAACATTGATTATTCAGATGTGTGGATGAGGTTGATTGTACAGAGTCTGGATGGGGAGGTCAAAAAATGGTTCAAAAGTCTTCCTCCAATTGCCATTGCAGATATTGAGGCGTTAGATGAATCTTTTATAAAGCAATGGGAAGATAGGAGAGATTATCTCTATTACATCACTGAATTTGGGGCCCTAAAGAGAAAAAATGGTGAATCTATTTCAGAATTCACCAAGAGATTCAATAAAATGTATGGTAGAATCCCAGATGAAATCAAACCAACTGAAGCCTTTGACAAGATCACTTATGCTAATGCATTTGATGCAGAATTATCCCTCCTCTCGAGAGAGAGAAGATCAACCACGTTGTTATACATACATGAAGCAACCATTGAAGTTGAATCTAATATTTTGGCATCAGACAAATTAAAGACTAGATCTGATAAAGAGAAGAAAAAACATAGAGAGGATGCCCCTACCTCCTCTAACCCAGCTACATCTGATCCCAAACTTGAAGAGATGACTAAGACTTTGAAGGATATAACTCTGAGATAGCTAAGCTAAAATGGGAATCCAAACAACCAAACAGAACCTTTCAAGGGGCTGGTAATAGAAATCATAACCAATTCAAAAGGCCTAATGATGCTCCTCAAGTAATGTAGAGAGAAAGGAGAAATGCCAATGATCAAAGGGTAGTTCCCCCTTTCCAAAACAATCAGTTTTAAGAGAGAGATGTAGACAATGATGTTGTGGACGATACTACTATTCTTTTCAATGAGACAAATTATTAAACCAGTCACTTAACACATCAAGAATATGAGGTAGCACAATTGTCAAATCAATTTGATGATCAGATAGGGGAAGAGGGAGTTATTCAAGGTCAACCCAATAAGAAATACGATTTGAGGACGAGAAATGGAGCTTCCAAGGCCACCACCTCTGATCAAGGAAAACAAGCAGAAGCCCTCCCAAGACAAATCCAAATAAAGGTATGCCATATAAAACTCAACCATATCCACTATCAAAACCTCTTGCCCCTGAAACAAAGGAAGTTGATAAGCCACCAACCTTTTTCAGCTTGGAACATGAGCTGAGAAAAATCAAGATTCCTGTCCCTTTGAAGAAATTGTTAAAAAATGAACCTTTCAAGAAATCCATCATGAAAGTTCTACAACTTACTCCTTCTACTGTATCTTCTGATGTCGTTAGTCTATAGGATGAAAACCCAACCATTACTATGGGTCCACACATTGAGGATGGCTCTGATGCTTCTCCTCCTTTCTATATATCTATGAATGTCCATGATAAGATCCTGCAAAACTGTCTTATGGACTCAAGAGCCTCTCACAATGTCATGCCCAAAGTTGTTATGGAACAACTAGGTCTGGAGATTACCAAGCCTTACCAAGACCTTTACTCCTTTGATTCCAAGACAAATTTCTAGGATTGATAAAGGAAAAGGTGGTTTCTATAGCACAATTACCCATGAAGAGTGTAGTGATGGAAATTGTGGTGGCCGACATCCCCCCAAATTTTGGCATGCTATATTATCTATAACTTGGGCTAAGAAGGTTGGAGGATCATTGCAAATTTACCTCACATATGCCACCATTCCTGTGTTTGGTGGTGATCACAGGAGGCTATACAGAAAGGTAAGGTTATCCTACATAGTCAGTGATCATCAAAACTCAAGAAATCACCCCATTTATGCTGTCGAGGATGGGATTGGCTCTTCTGTTTTTCATTTAGATGATGAAAAACCTGAAATATCATTTAGCCAACGCAGAGATCAATCAATGTCTGGTCAACAAAACAAGGTGTGGAATATGTATTTCGATGGATCTTCATCAAAGGATGGATCTGGTGCAGGTATAATCCTCATTTCCCCTTCAGAAGAAGTTATAACCCTCTCTTATAAGCTAGAGTTTGATACTACTAACAATATAGCTTAATATGAAGATCTGGTATTGGGATTGAGGGCTGCCAAAGACATGGCCATTGATTGTTTAGCAGTTTTTGGTGATTCTGAGTTGGTCATCAATCAAGTGAGGAACATCTATAAAGATAAGCAACAAAGTCTCAAGTAGTATAGGAACAAGGTATGGGACATGATCGATAATTTCTTTGTAGCATTTAACCTCTCTTTCATTCCCAGAGAACATAATCAGAAAGTTGATTCTCTGGCCTTAGATGCTAGCACGTTCAGGCCTCCCATTGGCCCAAATATTAAATATCAAGTGGAAATTAGACATAGAACAACCATACCAGACAACATAAAGCACTGACAAGTCTTTAGTGATGATTTAGAGTTGCAATGATTTCTTCACACCATTGATGAATTCTCCAATATCTCAATTGATCAAGGAAGTCAAGAAGATGAAAATGATAAATTAGAAGATAAACAACCTTCTCATCTGTCAAAGACAGTGGTTGGTCATGATATTGTGGAGCTGAAAACCAATCACATTCCTAGAGGACCAGTACCATTGGAAAGATTGTTCGACAACAATTATGTTTACAAATGAATTGCCATGAAGAATCAAGAAGATGAGGTGACATAGTGCAATATTGGGACCACTGATAATCCCAATATCATCAATTTGTCCAAAGCATTGGTTGTCGAACAAAAAGACAGGTATGTTAGTCTCATTAAAAAGTTTGCTGATACTTTTGCATGGTCTTATGAAGATTTGAAGACATTTGATACTGACATCATCCAACACAAGATCCCTCTAAAAACTGGCTCCAAGCCATTTAGATAGAAGATTAGACAATTTAATCCCATGCTAATGTCCATAATTGAGAAAGAGCTAAAAAGAATGTTGGATGCCAAGATTATTGTACCATTAAGGTATTCAAATTGGGTGGCCAACATAGTACCTGTAAGGAAGAAGAGTGGGAAGATACGCTTGTGTGTTGATTTCATAGATCTAAGCAAGTGTTCTTTAAAGGAAAATTACCCCCTCCCCAAGATGGATCATATTTTACAGAGGGTGGTAGGTGCACACAAAATTTCCTTGTTGGATGGATACTCTAGTTATAACCAGATAGCATTTTGTGAGGAAGATAAAGAAAAGACAACATTCACCACCCCATGGGGAACATTCATGTATGAAAAGATTCCCTTTGGGCTCATGAACACAGGGGCCACTTTTCAGAGGGCCATGGACATAGCTTTTGTGGGGGAGAAAGACAAATTTATGGTCATATACCTAGATGAAATTACCATTTTTTCCAAGACCGATGAGGAACATTTGCAGCACTTGGAGCAGGTTTTCAAGAAATGCAAGAGGTATTGTATATCTCTCAATCCTAGGAAGTCTCACTTTTCCATGCCAGAAGGGAAGCTCCTGGGCGACATCATATCAGCTGGAGGCATACAAATTGATCCAAAGAGGGTTTGTGCCATTCAACAAATTGAGATTCCCAGAAATAAAAAGGTTGTCCAGTCTTTTATTGGTAAGATAAACTTCCTCAGATGCTTTGTGCCAAATTTTACTGAAATTATGAAGCCTATTACTAACATGTTGAAGAAATATGCTGTGATAAAATGGTCTTTGGAGGAGAAATCATCTTTCCAAACAATCAAGCAAGATTTAGTTGAAGCACATGTATTGGCCAACCCTGACTATACCAAAGATTTCTTCATCTTTTCCTTTGCCTTAGATGAAACAATTGTTGTTGTACTGCTGCAGAAAAATGAAGAAGGGCATGAGAAACCCATAGCCTTTTTCAGCAGATCCCTCTGAGATGCTAAGCTCAAGTATGATATATTATAGAAACAGGCTTATGCACTGGTCAAAGCACTCAAGACCTTCAGGGTTTACGTGCTACAGTATAGCATAATGAACTTTGTTCCTAGCAACAGTGTCAAAGAGATTCTAGTCCAGCCAGATAGTGAGGGAAAAAGAGGAAGATGGATTGTCAAACTGTTGGAGTATGACTTGCACATAAATCCCACCAAGCTAATCAAGGGGAAAGGACTGGCCAAATTGATATCAGAATCAAACTGCAAGGCGCTAGAATTGCATCAAACCTTCACCCAATAAAATGCACCCATCATACAACCTAGACAAGACAACTTACATGTATTTGAAACCTACTCCTCTTCACCTTGGTATAAAACATCATCTATTTTTTGTAGCATTTCAAATGCCCCCCAGATGTGAAGAAGATGAAGGCCAAGTCTCTCAAATTGAAAGATATCAAATTCTGCATATCGAACCAGAACCTGTATTGGAGAGATCCTGTTGGCATCATGTTAATATGCCTTGATGAAAATGAAGCTAAACAAGTCACGATAGAGATGCACAGAGGAGTGTGCGACAGACACCAGCACTCGAAGGCCACAACGCTCAAGATCCTTAGGGCATGATATTACCGGCCCACCCTTTTCTCTGATGTCTTTGCCATTGTTAGAGTATGCAATGAATGCTCGATGCTTGCAGGGAAGCATAAGTTACTATCACTACCCCTGAAACCTATCAATGCTAGTAGTCCGTTCAACAATGGGGGTTATACTTCATAGGAGAAATAAATCTACCCTCTAGTAGAAAACATAAGTGGATCCTCACTGCCACCAACTACTTCACCAAATGGATTAAGGCTGTGCCCACTAGGAATTCCACTGACAAGGTAATCATGAATTTCCTGGAAACTAATATTTTTTCCAGATTTGGTTGCCCTGGTAAGCTTGTAATAGAAAATTCTCAAGCATTCAAGTCCAAAGCCATGATTGACTTATGTGGCAGTTACAACATTTCCTTGACACATTTCACACCCTATTACCCTGAGGGAAATGGCCCGGCAGAGTCATCAAACAAGACTCTCATCAGGATCATTAAAAAATTGTTGACTGAAAGCAAAGAATCCCGGGACTCTAAACTCAAATATGGCTTATGGGCTGACAGGATCAACACTAAGAAGTCTCTAGGAACCTCACCATTCCAGCTTGTTTATGGCATATAAATTGTTTTCCCTACTCAACTCGGTATACCAGTCCTAAAATTCTTGCAGGAGGATATTGAGGAGCCCAATGAAATCCAACGAAGGATCTTCCAGATTATAGAAGTTCAACAGAGAAGAGAGGCGCTTGATCAGAGAACAGAGGCATACCAGAGCAAGATCAAATCATCCTTTGATAAGAAAACCAAGAAGGAGATTTTTCAGGAAGGTGACCTGGTTTTGAGGTGGGATGCCAGAAGGGATGGAAAGTCCAAGCATGGTAAATTCGAAAACCTTTGGTTTGGCCCTTTTAAGGTGGTTGAAGTTCTAAACAACAACACATTCATCCTGCACAATCTAGACGATACATAGGTCTTTGGAGGCCTAATAAATGGGCGCTTCCTGAAACACTATTTTGTTTAAGAATGGGGGGAGGCTCCTCTTGTACCATATACACTCCTTTATTTATTGCTTTTGATTAGTTAGTTGTGTGAATAAAGACTCCATAGCCCAATAAGGCAGTGGGGTGCAATTCCAACTTTTGATTCAATAAAATGCATGGCCGAGGGACAGTAACAGGTACGCAGGGCTGACAAACAAAAACGAGGGCAAGTGATAAAAGGTAAGAGAAGTTATCTAATCTCAAGACACCGATCTACAGTTCTTAGCACCTCACAGGGACGAGCTATCCCCGTTTGGAGCCAATGTTGTAACATAGGTCTGCATCCCCTGCCTCTCCTCTCTTTTTCCCTCATGCCTTCATCAATTTTTCCCTTCTGGTTGGTCAAGTCATTTTCCCATTACTGAGTGACTTGATTCTTATTCGTTTCTTTCCAGTTTGAGTCTTTGCACGTTTCTGTTCTATTTTTCTTGAAAGGATGAAATATATGTTGTATTTGGTTTGAATTACTTGTCATCATATTTTCCATTGATCCATCTCACCACAGGTCAACCAAGCCTTTTATATATGCAGGAAATGCCCATGGACAAACACAACCATTAAGAATGGTCATTTTCGGGCCAGGATTGCCGAAATGAACAGGGGAATTTTCAACGGTAAATATTCACCAAGAAAATCATATCAATGATTATCACCGATTCGGGGGTGCATAATCGCGCAGAGTTTAACACCAAGAGTCATCTGAAGTTCCGAAGTAAATCTAGACCATCCATCAGAGGGTACACATGGCGACAGATCATTCACTTCAGAGATTTTCCTTTGGGAGATTTTTCATGTTTCACATTTGAAACACCCGAAGCCCGAAAACCCGAAGTGAATCTGGACCATTTATCCCAGGTCAACGAGAACCGTCGATCCTTGCAACAGGTAAATATCACTCGAATCACAGATCGTCATCAGATCGACGATCACGCTTCCTTGGGGGGACGCAAGCTGCTCGAGCGTTAATTTTCCTAAGCAGTCTCATAATCAGAACCATGGTATTTTTGGAAGGGTATGTGGAATCTTATGGTGGATTATGGTCCCAAAGGCGGTCTTGATCCAGAATCCTGATAGGGCTACAAAAGGCTCAAAAATTAAAGTTCTCAGAATCAGCCGAAACCAATTCCATTGTGACCGGTTCGTGGCGTTGATTCTGACCATATATTTACTTTCTCAAACAGACACTGTATGCGAAAGTTATCACACTCTAACCGCTTTCCCAAATAGCTAAAAAGTCAATAGTCAAACTGGCAAAAAGTCATTGCTGACGTCAGTATGACATCACCAAGCTGACATAAACATAGTGACATGTGGCAACACAGAAACAAGGTGACGGTACAGTGGCAGGGACCAATAACATGTTGACACATGGCATCGAAGGACAAAAAATGGTGGGGTGCCACGTGGCACCCATTGATTGGACATTAGGTTCATTGCAAAAATTATTGTGGAGTAGCAGGAATCGAAAATGCGACCTCTCCCAATGAGCTAAGCACTTTCACAAAGGCCCCAATTGCCAACGTGTCACAATGGTTCTTATGTATATGCAACCCACTATTATGTTAATTAAACTGCAATGTAATGTATGTGGGGACAGAAGGGGCTGGGGATAAGCCCCAACCTGTGGAATTACCAAACACGCGACAATAAGGTAAAGGTTTGGGCGCTCCACTTCATGCGCTAGGAGATAGAAATAGATCCCATGTAGAGCGCCCCAAGACCAGGAGCCAGCGCCTCTAGAGGGCCAGCGCACAGCCCAAAGGGTAGGCGTTTGGCCATATGACAACACATGACCCTATGCTTGCACGTGCATCTAGTGCCTTTGGGATAATCTGTAATTTTTTTAACAAAAGTGGGTTTTATTGTATGGTTTGGGATTTTTTTATTGATTTTCAGGCCTGTTAATTGAGGATTTGGCCATTATTGGGAGATATTGGGCTTTTTTTGAGCCAGATTTTGGGAGGAAGTTGGGGAAGGATAAACAACTTCAGATCTATGAAAACCAGGCCTGTTTGAGGCCATGGGGGACAGTCAGACCAGAGTTATGCTGAAGCAAAGCCAAGCCAAAGCCATTTTTATGTAGGGAAGATGTTGAGGAGCAGACGCTTGCGGGCCATTTCTGGGAGCTAAACTCAGTATTTTTCAGTGCTGTCAGTTGCGTTGGATTTCTAAGGTCGAGAAGAACACATCAAGATCAAAATAGATTCCATTTTATGTACTTTGAAAGCATTGAAGAATTAATAAAGAAGCCTCCCCCATTGAGACAAAGGCCTGGAGACGTAGGAAATTTTGTGTCGAACTTCGTTATCACTTCTCTTGTTATGGTTTGCTATTCTTATTGCTTATGTTCAATTATGTATATGAGTTTATGGCTGTGATATAATCCTCTTATCTTCATCCTCTTTCACTAGCTTCCTGAATGGTTAATACACACATGATTAATAACTCAACCATAGTCATTAAAAGATCTTTTCAGATCAAGTGGTATTAGAGCTAGTTGACATTTGGAATTTGAGTTGTGCATATTAGCCAAGGAAGAGATCATCTCAAGGGAGAAAATGAAATCTACAGGAGGAATTTCTCAAAAAGAGAAGGAGTTCAGAAATTCAGTGTTTTCCATGGCTGAGATGGTGAAGGTGTTGTATGAAGACTACTTGGAACGAAAGAGCACGGTTCAAGTGAAAGCTTCAAAAAACAACAAAGTCAAAGAAGGATTGAAGGAAGTGCCTTCTACATCTGTTTCAGAAAACAACTATGAGGTATGCAGTGAAGGTCATTCATCAAATTCTCCTTCTTCTCATCAAATTGGTTTTGGTGCATTCGAAAAACATACAAGAGGTGTAGGTTTGAAATTGCTAACCAAGATGGGTTATGAAGAAGGAAAGGGAATTGGATGTAAAGGTCAAGGCATTGTTAATCCTATTGAGGTTGTGGAAAGGCCTCGATATTTGGGATTGGGATATGGTGAAGGGGACGTTGGAACAACCTCCAAGATAGGTTCCAAAACTTCGGAAGCAAGAAATGCTTCAAATGGCCAACTTAAGACATTGTAGGAACAATTCACAAAAGGTAATGGCACATCACTTTAGGATTGTGGTAGTGAATGCAAGTCGTCTCCAAAGCAAAGTGAAGATCATCATGGAAGTCATAATGGTCATGTTTTTAGCAATTATCCTTTNGTGTTGGAAGAGACAAACTTTGTACAGGAAACCTATGTCGACCAGGAAGGAAACAAGACATAAATACTCAACTCCACAATGGAAGAAAGAGAAGGGTAAACAATTCTAGATGCCAAAAACTCGCTGCACTTTTTGCAACAAGAGTGGACATCAAAAGGCTAGTTGTTGGAAGCTTAATCCAGAGCTTCATCTGAGGAAGGACAAAAGGATTACCCATGTACTCGCGAAGGAGGAAAGATTACTAGTGAAGCAATAGGAACACCGCAAAGAAAAGAAACCAACAACTTGGTTTTGCTAGAAGTGGATGTCTCAACTTCATTGCATTTTGCTTCCATTAATGTAATCACACATGTTGAAATGATGACCTATTATAACATCATTTTTGTACAACATTGTGTTTTGTTTTTCTCGTTATGAGTATGTAATCAGTCAAAGTCCATTTTTGTAACCTTTTGGGGACCAAAAGGTCCTTTAGTAGAGAGGTGTGATCCAAAATCCTGATAGAGCTAAAAAAGGTTAAAAAATTAAAGTTCTCAGAATGGGCCGAAACCAATTCCATTGCGACCGTCTCGTTGCGTTGATTCCGACCATATATTTACTTTCTCAAACGGACGCTGTATGCGGAAGTTATCAAACTCTGAACACTTTCCCAAACAACTAAAAAGTTAACAGTCAAACTGACAAAAAGTCAATGCTGACATTAGCATGACATCACCAAGTTGACATCAACATAGTGACATGTGGCAGCATGGAAACAGGGTGACTAGACAGTGACAGTGACCAATAGCATGTTGACACATGGCATCAGAGGACAACAAATGGTGGGGTGCCACATGGCACCTATTGATTGGACATTCGGTTCATTGCAAAAATTATTGTGGAGTAGCCGGAATCGAATATGTGACCTCGCCCAACGAGCTAAGCACTTTCACAAAGGCCCCAATTGCCAACGCACCACAATGATTCTTATGTATATGCAACCCACTATTATGTTAATTAAAGAATGTATGTGGGGGTGGAAGGGGCTGAGGCTAAGCCCCATCTCGTGGAATTACCAAACACATGACCATAAGGTAAAGGGTTGGGCGCTCCACTTCATGCGATAGGAGATAGGACTAGATCCCATGCAAAGTGCCCCAAGACCAGGAGCCAACGCCTCTAAAGGGCCAGCTCACAACCCAAAGGGCTGGTGCTTGGCCATATGACAACACATGACCTTGTGCTTGCACGTGCGCCCAACCCCTTTGGGCTACTCTGTGATTTTTTTAACAGAAGTGGGTTTTATTGTATGGTTTGGGATTTTTTTTATTGATTTTCAGGCTTGTTAATGGAGGATTTGGCCATTATTGGGAGATATTGGGATTTTTTTGAGCCTAGATTTTGGGAGGAATTTGGGGAAGGATAACCAACTTTAGATCTATAAAAACCAAGACTGTTTGAGGCCATGGGGGACAGTCAGATCAGAGTTATGTTGAAGCAAAGCCAAGCCAAAGCCATTTTTATGCAGGGAAGCTGTTGAGGAGCAGACGCCTGCGGGCCATTTCTCGGAGCTACACTCAGTCTTTTTCAGTGCCGTCAGTTGTGTTGGATTTCTGAGGTCAAGAAAAACACAATGATATTAGAATGGATTCCATTTGATGTACTTTTGATATGCTTTGCAAGAATTTAAGAATTAATAAAGAATCCTCCCCCGTTGAGACAAAGGCCCGGAGACGTAGGCAATTTTGTGCCAAACTCCGTTATCACTTCTCTTGTTATGGTTTGTTGTTCTTATTGCTTATGTTCAATTCTATATATGAGTTTATGGCTGTGATATAATCCTCTTATCTTCATCCTCTTTCATTAGCTTCCTGAATGGTTAATACACACATGCTTAATAACTCAACCACAGTCATTAAAAGATCTTTTCGGATCAGGTCTAGATCCAAACCACCCTCAAAAGCTCTCGCAATCATGTGCTTGAATGACATCGGATAATTGCATCACCTCCACATCACTTGCACTCATCCCACTCACTACTCTCGCTCCTCTCATTACCCAACACTTGTCCTCTGTTAACCCCCACGTTGATCTCCATTGGTGGTGGCCCACCTCTCTAGATCAATGGTCCTTGTCGCAGCTTAGACCACCCTGACCATTCTACCTTTAACGANCCCCCCCCCTCCGAGTTCCTCCCGGGTTGTTTCTCAATACCGCCCCCTCTCACCTTTCACCACATTTTCTCCACTCACTTCCCAACCTATCTACTCCTCCTCTCCCTACGCGCCACTTGTATCCTTCACCACACGTCACTAACTCCATACTCTTGATACCTCCACCATATTCACACCTCCTCTCACTTTGACATCTATCTTCACACATCATTTACCCTCTCGTCCATTCATCCTGTCTCCCGATTGGATGCTCGCCTCTAGGTCTCCCCTCATGACTGAAGGGCCGACAACCATTCCAGCAAATTTATTTCATAGGTACAGATGGAATTTGACGGGGTCAATATAGAGTGTGCTTGGCTTCCGAAAGCTCAGGCGTAGATAGAGAGTTAAGTCTTAGTCACAGGTCTATGCAGATTAGTCTTAGAAACACTTCAGAAAACTCTGCTCATGCAACTGGTTATCTCCAGTGGCCTCCAACAACTTGCAGACATGTCGTCGTTCAACACAGAGCTCTTCTCTGTCACTCCGAGGCCTATTTTCAGCCACTCATTTCCTCTAGCACATGCATCAATTCTTTCGCAGAGACAGTAGTAGTTTTATTTGATTAAGTCCAACATTTTCCTAGATTAGATGCAAAAGTGGTCTTTTGTGTGTGATAAGAACCACACTTGCTGATTAAGTCTAGTGTCTTAGTAAATTTTATTATTTGATTTACGAACAATTCCATAAATTTAGGACTCAGTCCCCTAAGGACGAGAGCCTCTGCAACTCTTTTAAATAGTTAGTTTTTGGATATTTTAGAGGTCGTATTTTTTTGGAAAGAATAGTAATACATCAGACTGGTTGGACCCGTACTAGGCATGAATTAAATCTCTCTACCTGGTGAACATACTCTTGATGACAATGTTTCATTCAAATCTTCATGTGTTTTTTTTTTATCTTATCTTGAATGCAATTTTTGATTTGTGCAAAGTACATGTCATTTCCTTTCAGGTATTGTGTAACTTGTCTTTATTGATATGCAACTTGTGAAAACAACTAATGCTATGTGAAGATTTGTTTTTATCGCAACCCAAAGGAGTAATTGTGTCTTGATACATGTTTAATGTATTGAAATGATATTTTAAGTATTGAACTTCTTGCAACAGATTATTCATTGAGTAGTTTGTTGTTTCCCTTTTTTTTCTATTATTTCACTGGTCTGTCATTAGTGTACCACCATCCAAGGAGGACCCTCATCTATTTCATTTTTCCAACCCAACCTTGCTTTTGTCTTTATATAATAACCCTATGACCAACCAACAAAAAGTTAAAAGAAACAATCATTCTAAACTGATAGGTGGCCTAGATTTTCCCTTTAGCAGTCAGGTGTAGACCTTAGGACCAATAGACCCCATATCAACTTTTTCCTTGCCTTGTTACTTTTGTTTTTTCTAGAAATTTATTTATCTCCAATGTTGCTTCTCTTAGTTGTGCCTCATCAGGAATGAACTCAAAGTCTCTTATGAGTTTTTACTTTATTTCATTCTAGTTAAAGGTGTGACCACATGCTTCCTCAATTTTATACCATTTGTGTGGTATATCATCCAAGGCATTTGGGAACATATATGGCCAAAATATTTCATCTCTATAGTCAAATATTCTCCATCTGTTTTCACATTGATGTATATGGGCCACTGGGTCGAACAAAAGTTTGAAATTCGGGATGTTGACCTTTGTCGATAGATTTACTCCTCTGAATTGATCGATAAAGTATATTGTAGTGGTGGTCCATGTTTTTAAACATGGAGCTTGAGTATCCCACCATTGAGCAGCTTGACTAGTGAAGGTTTCGACAAGGCTTTGCACTCTTCCATGTTCTCTGACTATTTTTTATAATTCGTCAACATGAACAAATGGGAGTTTCTTTCATTGAATAATAATGGAGGGTCTGCTTTCAATTCAATTGGAATGAGTGTTAGTGCTTGTTTAATATTTTTTTCAAAAATGATAGGGATTGCTTGGACCGAGAAGCATGCTCTCAATCATTTTATCGATATTTTCTCTATTGACCAACATGCTTTTGCATGGGAATAATAGTTCTATGTTTTCCAGTTGTAAAGTTCTATGTCTAAATTTTACCCCATGGAAATTGGGGAACCAACTAATATTTCACCTTCTGCATTTGGTTTGACATTGTATCTCTCCTCATTCATGATCTGATATAGCTGTCGAGCCTCTTGATCTTCATCCCACATTTCTACTCATGGTTTACCCTCTTTTGGGTCGAGAGGTATAATGATTTTCCTACCACTTCCTTTCAGTTTGATTGTATCTCTTGAAAGGGATATATTTTATTTCATATTTCGACCCCATGGTCTGCCTACTAATGTGGGTTAATCAAGAATACCTTTGACTTAGTTTATCACCTCGAATTCGACTATCATTAGAATTCCCATTATGTGTTTTTTTAGATTTTTGAGTGTCTCGATTGGCTCTATAAATCTTTGATCTACCAACTTCAGGTAGTTCATCATTGGTGTCAGTGGAGGTTTTTTGAGTTGTTTACATTTATCCAAGGGAAGGATGTTGACTTGTAATCCAAATTGGATAACAAATTTATTAACCATGTTTCCGTTGATATTGATGTCAACTTAAGGATCATAATCATTCATGTGATTTTCCTGTGACAATTGTCGAAGATTTTTATACGGTCGTTGATCTTCTTTATACTCTCTCAAAATATTAAGCAGGTCAATTAGGTGAATGAATGACTACTTTTCTTTTAGTAACTGGAATAAATCATATAATACAATGTCTTTGGTATCTAATATGTTTTGGTTCATTCCCTTGTGTTGGTTGTTTCTCTCACTTTTTCTTGGGTTGAACTAGGTTCATATCTCAACAAGTTTCCAACAACCCCCCCCAAAACTATCGGCCCTACTTGTAAACTAGAAGGCAAAACTGCGCACATGGTGCACAATTCAGTCTCACCCGAGATATATTTTATGGGTGACTGTAATACTCAGGTGTTTGATGTCTAGGAATGAGTGGGGATCTGTGATTATATTCTTTCTTCATTATGCATTATCCTTGTTAATTATTCAATTACTTGTCTAATTTATTCATATTTAAACCTATGCATCCATGCTAATATTTCTAGTTTAACCATTAATTCATAATATAATGATAAACAAAAAGTAAACATTCATTAACAATCAGAAAAAACACAAGGTTTATCCTAGTTCACCCCCTCCTAGGGCTATGTCCACAAATATCTGTCTCTCTACTCTTTTATTCATTCCGTTGCAAAATCTTGCACTGTGTGCATTACATATTCAGTAATACAATGAAGATGAGGGTAAGATCCCTCTGTGAGGTGAACTAGATCACACCAGGCTCCACAACTTGTGAACTAACCCTCAAAGACTATCTTGTTCGACTCTTCTATCAATTTATTACAATCAACACCCACCAAATCATAATAATCATCTCTCTTTTCCTCTACTAACGTCCACACCCCCTCCTAGACCTCCTATGTCCTTATTTATACTACTTTATGGCTTATAGCCGTTACAATTCTTATCAAAAACCCTAAACCTATCTTAGTTAGGCTGGTATGACTGTGTGCCACGTTGCTTTTCCTCTTGCATGCTACTTTTCCTTCTTTTTTTTGCATGTTTCTTTCTTGCCACCTATTGCACACGCTCCTAAACCATGTTTTCCTTTCCAAAAATAGGTCTTTCCAAAAATATATATTTTCTCCAAAAATAGGTCTGCACCCAAAATAGACTTCCTTCTCAAAATAGGCCTGTGCCCAAAAGGCCTCCAACACTGACATGTGGCTCGTCTCGAGCTACTCAGGTGGTGCGTGCTCCATGTACCACCTTTCCAAATTGTGGAACTTCTCTGCTAGTTCCTTTCCTTTTTCCCTCATCTGTCCAACTTTGTCTATTAGCGCCTCGATTGCTTGCATTATTATCTCCTCCTGTATTAATGTTGCACCTTCTGACTGTGTCTATGTCATACTCATCTTCTCTTCCTCCAGCTACGCAATCATCTGTGTTGCTTGTTCCTGGAGGGGTTCCAATTGGGTTTGCCTTTCTTGCTTATTTGTCTGTGATGTCTTTAACTCTATCTACAAAGTCTTCATTTCTTGAGTTCCCTTCAAGTGCTCCGTAATACTCATTGTTTTCTGCTGTTGCTTTAGCTCCTGTATGGTAGTGCTGATTTTCTCCTCTTGTTGGTCCCACTGTTGGACCTTTTCATATTCCTCTAAAATGGTCTAGATATACACGGTTATGTTGAACAACTCTATGACTTCCCTTGCATCTTTCACTATCTCCGCTACCTAGAGTGAAAAGTCTCTCTGTTCTCGAACCTCCGGAGGAGTTGTAGGATTAAGATTTTCTTTGAGCTCCTCGATTTCCTACTTATATCCATCAATTGTTTGTGAAATAATTTTGATCTTCTCCTCTGCACTCCTCTTTGGTGCTTGCGCATTGTCTGGGATGTGATCATATACCCCTTTTAATCCATGTTCTAGCTTATCTGTGCATTCTTTCTCTGAGTTCATTTGGTCGCATGTGATTTGTAACATTTTAGCGACTCCCCTACCCACCTCCAAGTTAGTCGCATCCGCCTGGGCTCTAGATTGCACTTCTTGTATTATGCTGGCCTAGAGTCCATATAGTGCCTTGGTGGGTATTTGTGCCATGATGAATTCAAATTTCTCAACTTCCCCCATGGGTTTTTGCGTGGTCTCTTGATCCATTATGATCATTTGACAAGTGACTGTGAATGTCTCCTTGCCTTGTACTACCAACTGTACTGTCTCCTCTCCTTCTTTCTGCGCAGGGGGTCGTTGTGTCTTTTCCTATCGCTCTGTTGTGGCTTGTGGTCCTTCTTGATTCTGTAGTTGTTGTAGAGTTTCATAGACTTCTATGAGCTTGGCCATGATATCTTATCTCCATGCCTTGGAAATACAGACTGACTCTTCCCCCATGTCTTGTACCTTGTCCGTGATTAATTCAACATCATCCTCTATCAGGGTGATGACTAGGTCTTCTGTGACATACTTCCTTTTTTTGCATGCCTCTTCTACCTGGATTGGCTTCCTTGTTTTCTATGAGGGTTGCACCCCACTTGTTGTAAAATGGACCCTTTCTTCACTAGCCTGTGATTTATCCCCCTTTCTGGGCTGTTGCTAGTTGTATGTTCTTGTCGTTTTCGTTGTCCTCCTTGGTATTTTAGGCACTATGCTTCTTCCCGATGGTTGATTCTATGCTGCAGCCTTTCTAGTGTTATCGGCTGGATCGTTTTTTTTTTGCTAAGGAACCTGCTTCATCCTTTTCCTTCGGCTTGGTGGAGAATGCTGTGACTGGCCTTGTTGGTGGTTTTGTTACTGGAAGATTCCACTGCGCAAGCCAGTCTCTGATTATCCAGTCAACTTCTTCCTTGGTGACACTTTCATTTCCAGCCATGCCTTCTTTGGATCCCTTACATCGTGGATCCACATGTGGTTCCTAGATTCCTTGAACCTAGCTATCCCTTTTGTTTCCTGGATTACCTCCACATGAATGCGTCACACATTGGTTGTGTGTTGTTGTATTTATTCCAACAACATTGCAAATACTGGGTTATTGGTTTGTTTATTTTTATTGTCCTTGGCCTTCCAGAGGGACTTGTATCGGGATGTATAACATTTTCCTTTCCTATCCAAGAAGGATGAAAACTTTGTCTCCTTCCATCCTTCCAAAGCTATAATAATGATAAGGCAAGAGTAATGGAACTCAGTTCCATTATCCCACGCATCTAGACAATCCACCAAAAATTGGTTCAACAGGTATGGTTCCCAACTAAACATCACTCCTTTCACGCACTGTGCGGCTACTGCTATAACTCATGCTGGAGCTTCTTCTTTTCTGCATTTCCTTAGCAGCTTGCAAGACATAAGCTTGCTGGCAAAACTCATCACATTGTAATTAATGTCCTTGAGCACAATGGCCATGTTTCCCCTACTGGTGCAAAACTATCCTTTTACCATCTCAATGATTTCCTTGTTGCATGCCTTGTTATCCAAGTACTCCTCTGGTTGTCCACCGACTGTAGGTAATCATGTGATCTTGGAAATCAATGCCACATCCAACTGTACTGGCCTATCCATCCAAAGGATGTCGCCATGTACTCGGGCTACTATTTATTTTACATAGAGCCTGATGTTTTTACTGCGCCCAAAGTGTGGTACATCCAAGAGGTTCATTATGCCAAATTTGTACAACCCCATTATCCACTACGCGAGCTCCATTATCGGTTTACCTAGGGGTCTAATTTCCCCTATATTTTCTAGGTAGGTTTCTTCAGCCAAATATTGGAATTTGGTCACGTCACGCACATCGTGGTCCGATTACCTAAGTTTTGGTACTTTTCCTAGCATATAATCCATAGTGACCACTGTGTCTAGGATATATGGAAGTGTGATGTATGCGGTGTCCTGTGCCTTTCTTTTCTGCCCAACAGTAGATGGACTTGCCTATGTTGTTTCTATGTCCTCTTCTTCCCTCTCGGAGTCCGACCGGTCGGTGATGTCCTTGACCAACACCTCTTTTTCATCGTGGTCCTGTCATTGACCAGTTGTTTCTTCAGGTTTAGCGGGCATTTCAGGATTAGGGTTCGGGATACCATTTTGGGTCTCAAAACTCTACCCTACTTCTCCTTGTGGAACTATCGATGTTTCCTCTTCAACCCGTGTCAGGCTGATTAACTCTCTGTCTAAATTGGTGACATCTTCAAGATCAACCATGTTCTTGGGATGTCTCATTATTTCCTTGTGCCTTTGGCACTATCAAGTAACCCGTACATACTGGCTTGGAGCATCAAACTTTTGTGGTGTCATCTTCCATCCAATTCGCACACTTTCTTTCTTCTTCGTAAATTTCTAGCTAGGGCACTCACTTTGTATCTCACTCTGTGCTAAAAAATCACTAAATGTTGAACTAACACATGCTTTCCACACTTTATAGACCTGGTGATAACTGTTTTTCACTTTTTGTGTGCATTTGCGCCAAGTGAAATTTTTCCTACACACTGTTTTTTGATGTTGTCGCAGTAGTTTCTATGAACGACTCTTTTTTTTTCAATTTCCCGTTGTTAAGTCAACTCTTTCCTCTTTTTGTGGTTTTCTTCTTTTTCCATTTTTGTATTCCTTTTTTCTTCTTTTTCCTCTTTTTATTCTTTTTATCCTTTTTTTGTCCTACTATCTACTATAGTACACTATATACATGGTTTTCTTATTGCACTGTAAATTTTAAGGGTTAGTAGGTCGACTATCCCTGTACAGTTTCCGTCGACTACCGTTGATCATCCCTTTCATTTTTGTTTCTCCCAAGTCTTTTAGCTGCACAAATCTCTCATATGTGATAGTATTTACTTCATATGGCCCTAGTTAATGCATTATAAACTTACCAGAGTGTTGCAAATCTTTGTTGTCATCGAGTAGAACTAGGTCTCCCTCCTTAAAACTCTTTTTTTTAATATGTCTGTCATGCCAGGATTTATCCCTTGATTTTTGTACTTCGTGGTGAAATCCTTCCAGAATATTGTCCTCTTCCATTTCCATTAGTTGACTTAACCTCTCATGTACTGCGCCTCTTTTTGTCATGTTGGTAATTGTTACTATGTGCACACTAGGTACCAAAAATTCTAATGATGCAACTGTTTCCTGTCCATACACCAATCTGAATGGTGTCTATCCTGTCAAATTATTTCACGTGGTCCAATATTCCCATAGTACTGCTGGTATTTTCAAGTCCCAATCATCACTGTTAACATTGCATATCTTAGTCAAAGAATTTTCCAAAATCTTATTGTAAGCTTCCATTGTTCCATTTGCCTAAGGATGATATGGTGTACTCTTCTGGTGATAGACTTCAAAATCCTCAGTCGTAGCCCTAATGGTATTATTAATAAAATGAGTGCCTTGGTCACTCATCAGAATCCTGGGACATCCAAATATAGTGATCACTTGCTCAAATAATAAGTGTGTTGTTGTCTCTACACTAGAGTCTTTGAATAGTGTTGCTTCTACCCATCTCATTAAGTATTTGGTCACAGTAATGATATACCTATCTCTTGAATTTTTTGTTGGTGGATTAATAGGTCCAACAAATTCTATTGCCCATTCTTCAAATACCTGCAGAGTCACTTGTGTTCTTAGGGGAATCTCATCCCTTTTGTTGGGTTTTCCAACCCTCTAATAGACATCACAGTTCGCATCTTTATGGATTGTTGGCCACCATAATCCTGTGCGCAATACCTTCTACACAATAGATTTTCTTTCATAGTGTCCTCCAACTATACCTTCATGAGATTCTACTAAAATTCTGGGCAGTTCATGTTCCAATACACACCTTCTCAAAATGTTACCTTTGCCCATATTATATAAATGTCCTACAATGAGTTGATAGTATGCAGCTCTGACTACCATATTTTTCTTCTGCGCAGTGCTAAAGTCTTGTGGTACAACCCTTGTACTTAAGTATTCAATAATATCAACGAATTATTCATCAACTACCTGTATTGAAAATAACTATGCATAAGGGAAGTTGTCTTCCAAGTTAGTAGGTTCTTCTCCATTAGTTACCCTTGACAGGTACTGATCAGGTCCTGCATTCATCTTCCCTAGTTTGACTATCACTTAGAAATCAAATTCTTGGAATAATAATATCCATCTAGAGATCCTCCCCCCCCAACACTGACTTTTTGACTAGATATTTGAGGGAAGAATGGTTTGTGAACATTTTATAGTGGTTACCTAGTAAATAATGCTTGAATTTATGAAGTGCATATACCATGTCTAGGCCTTCTCTTTCTCTAGTGTAGTAATTCTGCTCATATTCTGACAACTTTCTGCTTGCAAAGGCTATAGGATGGTCTAAGTCTCCTACTCCTGGCTATGCCATAATTTTTCCAAGTGTTATAGTTGATGCATCTACGTGCACATGAAATGTCATTTCCCAATATGGAAATACTAATATAGGTGTCGTCACGATATTTTCTTTTAGAGTGTCCAATCCTTGCTGACAACCCTCATTCCACTAAAATATGGTGTCCTTCTTTAACATTTTTTCCATTGGTGCAGTAATCTGTACATACCCCTTTATAAATTTCTTTTAATAGCCTGTATGTCCTAGTGTTTCTCTTAGCTGGAGGACTGGCTTTGGTGGTGGTAAATTCACAATGACTGTAATCGTAGCAGGGTTCACTAGTAAACCTTGTTTACACACTATATGTCCCAAAAATATTCCAAAAGGTGTAGCAAAAATGATTTTCTTGATGTTTAATGATATCTGACATTGCCTGCATCTTTCCAACATTAGTCTTAACACTTCTACATGGTCTTTTAACAGACTATATATAGTCCAGTTGTCTAGATATACTTCTAGAAACTAATGTATGAATTCCTTAAAAGCAACTATGACTACCCTTGAAAATATAGTTGGTGCATTCTTCAACCCAAATGGCATGACTTTATATTGGTAGGATCCCCATTCTGTATCAAAAGTAGTCTTATACCTATCCTCTGGAGCTATTTTTATTTGATGGTATCCTGAGAATCCATCCGTGAATGAATATGCTTCCTAGCCTCCCACATTCTATAAGACCTCATCTGTAAAAGGGGTAGGGAAAGGTTCATGTAAGCAAACATCATTAAGTTTCCTCAAATCTACACAAATCCTTACCCCCCTTTGCTTATTTTCTTGGGATACCATGGGACTGATCCATTAAGATTCCTCTACTGGTTCTATGATACCATCTTCCAACATTCGGTCAATTTCTGCTTTCACTTTCTGCTTATACACTGGATTCAGTCTGTAAGGTATTTTCCTAGTAGGTCTAGCCTTAGGTTTGAGGGGTATCTTCATCTCACCTAGCTCTCATGTTATGCCTTTCATCTCTGTAAAGGTCGTTGGAAACATGTCACTGTATTCGCGCAGTAACTCTGTTATTCTTTCTATTATTTTCTCATCCCAACAGTCTCCAATACTTTCCATTTTAGGATTGTCATTCGTCCCAATGTTGACTTTCTTAACTTTGATTGGTGTAGCAAATACTTCTGACTCCATAGATGGACCTTCCACCTCTCTTTCTCCCTCAATATCTGTAATATAAATGTTGCGTTGATCATCTTCATCTGGTGCTTCCTCTTCAAAATGATAGCATGAGAGTAACTCTTTGACTGTCTGTCTGTTCTATTTTTGATATTTTGTCATGATTTCAACTTTCGGTTCATCAAAAAATATCATTTCCTGTATCAAATTCAACGCTAAATCAATATTGGGGTTCTGATGTTCAAATGAGAATGTTACTAAAAAATATTGTTGTAATCCTGTCCATTCTGTTGTTTTTCTTCCACTAAAATCTGGTTCTCTAAATGTTGGTGTTCTTTCTGGTGTATTAGTCGCACATGGGGTTGTAAGTTCCACACTGACGATGATCTGGATTGGAGTTCTGCCTTCTATCCCTGACCTTGGACCTCTCGTTTTCATTTCATATGTTGTGCACAATATTTCCTCAATCTGATCCACAACTCAGATATTCTCTACCTCTTCTTCATCGCTTGCCAAGCCCTCTCTATCAACTATGGATCTCTTCTTGTTATTCATTTTATATTGGTAGGGTATTCTACTACGTGCCTTTCCACCTTTTTCCATTATCTTCTTTATTTGATATTCTTACATCTTGATTGGGTCCATGGCCACCTTATTCTTTCCTTTATCCATCTGCTTTTTCCACATCTCAACCTCCTGTGAGTGCTTCCCCCCCTCCCCCATGAATGTAGGGAAATTTAGTTGTTTGATTCCATGGTAATCACACCATTGTCATACAATAAAATATTGATTGAATTATACAACGATCTGATATACCTACTATTAGCACCATAATTTTTATAGTTAGAGTCGGTCCTGGATGAGTCATAGTTCATGTGTCAAAGCATGTGAGGTCAGGAAACGAATAATGAATGGGTCAAAATCAGCAAGTAGCAAGTCTAGCTCTTGGATTCGAGAAAGGGCGTAATGATTAGTCATGTGCGACTTGTAAAGGTCCCTTTCCAAAAATATCGAGTCCTTTCAGAAAACAGGAATTTACGTGCCAGAGATTGAGGCAAGTTGTTGGGATAAAGGTTACATCGATGGATATAACGAACACCATCACCTAATTATGAAGTCATAAGGGTAAAAAATCATGTCGCTCATATCATGTATACTTTGCCTGATCCAGGATCTTTTCATCGCGACTTATAAAGAATTGCATTAAATAAGCATAAATTAAAGTGCACCATTAAAGAAGGGAAAACTAAAAAATGAAGAGACATAAGCATAAGATATGAACACAAAAACTTGATAGTGGAGTTCATCCCTGGAGGACTATGTCTTTGGGTCCTTCTCTCAAATGGGTAGGCTCTTTCATTAACTCAACAAAAGAATTTGGAAAAATACATAAGTATACCTCATTCTGAAATCAAGCTACATAAATAATGCTCATATCAGAAAAAAGACAACACCACTAAATTTGTGGCATCGGATTACCCAAAAATGATTGTCTCCATGCCTCAAACCGACTCTGGCACTCCCAAGCCCAAGAATAATTTTGTCTCGGTTTTTCGTGCCCTCTGCAACCTACAATGATGATTGTACCGTGCATTGAAAAGTGTTCTCGAAAGGACATACGGTCTGCGCACCTCCTCCCCTGTGGCTAGGTGGATTCATGTTTTAATAATAAATCTGGGCGATACAAAACATGTGGTACCCACGACCTAGTGGTTAGGGGTGGAAGTTAAGGCGTAGACTATGGCAGAGGTTTCGGGGTCAAGCCCCACAACCTCTCATTTTTGGTTTGTTCTTGTTATATATTACATATCCACTCTACTACCTTTAGCATGGGTTCTAGAATGTTCTCCAATGATATAACTATGGCTATAGTTAGTGTGGTCTGCCAGATTTGGCGGACCCGCTAACTACTTTGTTTCAAAATTCGTTCACGGGCTGTCCTTGTGCATTTCCCGCCTTCCACGTGGAAACCCTTGATTGGGCCATGTGGTGGCCTCTCATTGGGAAACACTTCCCCCTACCAAGTCAGAATTCCATGTCAACATTCCACATCAGCATGCCACATCATTTGTATGGATTTCCACATGGCACGATATGATTGGTCCACGGATTGGTGCAAAAAGCCAAAAATCAGGTGACACGTGGCAGCCTCTAGTGTTTCCACATCATCATGCTGACATCAGAATGCCACATATCACTTATTTTATCTTGATACATGCATTGTATAGATGATGACATCATATGTATGGATGTTGATGTCAATAGTACAGATGCTGACTCATCCCCTGTTGACTCGGTTAGGTTGACCAAACTTTGACCGCGAATATCTTTCAATTCGTAACTCTGTTTGACGAGTCGTTTGCGCCGTTAGAAAGCTTGAGATGCTCTCTTATCGATCATGCCATTTTCCTTGAGTTTTTGGAACTTTGAATTTTATCCCTTTCTATGTTTGCTGGAGCCATTCCAAGCATTTTGAGTTGCCTTTGTGAGTTCTGAGTTGTTCTTAGTCTTCTCTAGATCCTTTTTTGACCATGCATTCCCACTAAGAGATTTTTGGACCACCAAAATATTTCATCAATCAATAGGTAAGTGAGGGAAGAGTCCCCTCATTTTTTCCTTCTCGATCCACTTTGCCTTGCTTGGATGTGTGCCTTTTAAGCCTACTTGAAGATAATCAACATCACCCCTGTGTGAAGTCATCGTCCTCCTGTCTAGGATGATATATTCCTATAGCTCATCCAAGTAATTAGGTGAAAACTCATCAAATAAAGGTATTGAAACTTCCTCATCTTGATCCATGATCATGGGAGGCTCAAAAAGTTCCAAGTTATCAACATTCACAATTGATTAAATCTGCATGTAAGGTGGAAGATCCAGACAAAAAGCATTGGTACCACTTTTCTCCAAGATAGTGAAGGGTCCATAACGAATGGGATTGAGTTTTTTTCCTTCACCCTCCAATCTTTCCTTACTAATGTGAAGCCATACTTGGTATCCAACCTGGAACTGATGATCAACCCTGTGCTTGTCATGTCAAGCTTTATACTGTGCTTGAATTTTCTCCAACTATTCCCTGACTGCCTGGTGTATCTGTTGGATCCTCTGGATGAAATTGTAGGATATTTCCTATATTCGTTCTTCATTCATATCGACATCTCTCCCATACACGAAGTCCAAAGGAGCCTTTGGTAGGTACCCAAAACATGTTTCAAAAGGTGAACTTTGAGTGGATGAATGTAAATCTCGGTTGTACAGATGCTGTACATAGGGTATCTGTTCATCACATAACTTGGGATGCTTGCTGCAATAGCCTTGAAGAAAAAGTACCATCGTTTCATTTACCACCTCTGTCTTTCCGTCAGTCTGTGGATGGAAAACAATGCTCCTCTTCAATTTGGTGTCCATCATCCTCCACAAGCTAGTCCAAAAGTATCCAAGGAATCGAGTATCTCGATCCGATAAAATGGATGTGGGTAACCCAAAGTGAACCCAAACATATTGAAAGAAGAGATTAGCAGTCTTCTCAGTAGTGATATTCTTTTTACATGGCATCAAGATACACATCTTGCTGAACCTATCCACTACAACATACAAATAATCATGACCCCCTTGGGTCATTGGTAAACTCCCTACAAAATCCATGGAGATACTTTCCCATGGATGGGATAGAACATGAAGTGGTGAGTATAGCTCTAGTTTTCTATTAATGGGCTTACAAGTAAAACACATCACACACCCCTTTACATATTTAGTTAAAATTTCTTTCATTTGAGGCCAGTTAAAAAACCTCTACAAATGAGCCATAGTTTTTCCTACCCCAAAATTACTAGACACAAGAGAAGTGTGAGATTCTTGTATTACATGGACTCGTTCACTTGTAAGAATACATAGATTTCCAAGATGGCAGAGTAGTTTTCCCTGCAGACAATATTTCTCTACCCATGCACCAAGGGTTAGATTCACATATACTTCTTTAAAATCTTCATCGATGGCATATTTTTCTACATAGCTATCATGAGATAAATAAGCATTCTTCAAAATAATAGAAGCAACAAT
>JASDQU010585406.1:50392-63021 GCA_032191745.1 Picea mariana
TTTCACTGTTATTCTGTTATTTCTAGCATTTCGTTTCTATTCTGCATATTTTATATATCTGGTATCTTGCAACTACCTTTAGCATGGGTGCTAGAAGGTTCTCCAATGATATAACCGTGGCTATAGTTGGCATTGTCCTCCAGATTTGGCGGACCCGCCAACTTTGTTTCCAAATTTGTTCATGGGCTATCCTTGTGCATTTCCCTCCTGCCACGTGACAACCCTTGATTGGGCCACATAGCGACCTCTCATTGGGCCATGCTGCCCCATGCCAAGTCAACATGCCATGTTAGCATTCCATGTCAGCATGCCACATCAGTTGTATGGACTACCACGTGGCATGATCCGATTGGTCCATGGATCGGTCCAAAAAGCCAAAAACCAGGTGACACGTGGCAGCCTCTAGTGCTGCCACATAATCATGTTGACATCAGCATGCCATGTGTCACTTCCATTCTCTTTCCACGTGTGTTGTATGGATGATGACATCATATGTACGAATGTTGACATCATTAGTACAGATGTTGACTCATCCCTTGTTGACTGGGTTAGGTTGACCAAACTTTGACCGTGAATATATTTCAATCTGTAACTATGTTTGACTAGTCATTTGTGTCATTCGAAAGCTTGTGACATGCTCTTCACGATCATGCACTTTTCATTGAGTTTTTGGAACTTTGAATTTTTTCCCTTTCTTTATCTGCTAGAGCCATTCCGAGTGTTCTGAGTTGTCTCTGTGAGTTCTGAGTTGTTCTTAGCCTTCTCTGGATCCTTTTTGGATCACTGCCACTCTTATCATCTGTACTTTGCACAACTCAAAGTGTACTCATCACACAAGTTTTTTGTGCAAATCTTCAACTTGATTCGAAACTTCTCGTCACCATGTATTTATCGTCCTTTGCCATGATTCCTTCCCTTAACTGTTCGAGTATAAATACTGGTGACCCTGCATGCCTCTCCCTTACTTTCCAGATTTGTGCGTTTTCTGTGGTTTTTTCTGCAAATCCTAGAGCCCTCCGCTATGGGTAATATGATCTCCATCATTCATATTGTGAGTCTGTTCTCAAATTTCCATGTCTCTTTCATCATTTTCAATCATTGTTTAAATCTTGTTGGAGTTCGTTGCAAGCTAGCGTGTTGGACGATATTGCTTCTCATGGTCAACCTTCCTTCTTTGGAGTTCCTTCCTGTCGTGCTGCATTTCGTTCTGTGCCTAAATTATTTCTGTCATGACAAGTCTCCCAATACTTTTCTACCGCGCCATAATTTTCCGTCGTGTTTCCCTACCACGAAGAACCTCTCGTTGTTTTTTTCCACCGCATCGATCTCCTACTGTGCCGAAATTTTCCATCGTGAATTATTGTCTCACAGTGGACTCCTGTGCATGATTTTTATCATCGTGCAAAGTTTCTATCACTCCCTTTTTGACATGCCTCTGTGAAGTACATCATTATTATTTGTCACTCAGAGAGGATGTTACTATTCATTACCATGCACGTGAAATGAATACACATTGGCATCATGAAAACATCCCAAAGCATAAGAAAGAAGGCATGAAGTGGCTGGTCCATGAGTTATAAGCCTCAAAACCTGTCATTAATCAATGAAGATCCTGATATCAGGGAATCTTTTGAACAGGTCAGATGTATGCACTATTGTGAAAAGATCAAAGGGTACAATGCGAAGCTGGCTGAACAATTCACTTAGTTTTAATGGGTTCAATGCAACCATTACTGGAATCACCTTTCAAGTGATAGAGGAAACTATGTCAGCTGTGACAGAGATCCCTCTACATGGTGAAAAGTGGTTTAAAGGCATACCTTTAGATGTTTTGTGCTATGAAGACGTTATCAAGCCCAACTTCCTAAATGGGAAAATCAGAGTTGGTGTTCCAAGTCAGTGCCTTTGTGAGCCTTTCCAAAATATCCTAAAGGTAATTAAAAGGTATTTTACATGTGAAGGAAGTTTTGATAGAGTGTACCCATATCACAATAGGTTGTTGATGCACTTCACATGGAAAAAACCTTTGAACCTACCTTTCTTATTGCATCGAAGCCTAGAAAGGATGGCATACGACATCCAGGCCGAGGCTGACCAACCGAGGAAAAATCTATTCCATCTATCATTGATCAAGTTGTTGGTAGTCGAAGAATTGAGATGGCTAGACAAAGATTTGGATTCATTTCTAATTTCAATCGACATCCAAGGGACCCCAAAGGAGACTTTCCTTTATCCGTGAGGGAAAAAACAGTCCAAAATGTAGGGGCTATAAGGGAAGAGGCCAAGGGAAAGGGAAAGGAAATACAAGACTCGTCATCCCACCAGCCAACACCCCAAAAAAGAGGCAGGCCAAGGTTGATTAAGAAGCCCAAGGAGACCCAAGCTCCCAACGAACCATGCAACCAGTCTGTTGTCGAGAAGTTACTCATGCATGTTGTTCAGCTAAAACCTGTTGAAGGTTCAAACAGGGGAATTAGTGAAATACAGAGAAGGTCACAAAATGAAAACGTGGATTCTTAGGAGTCATCATCGCAGCTGAAGAAAGCCGAGCTTGCTATCACCGAATTTTATTAGGAAAATAGATAATTAAGAGGACAGTTGGCAGAAAGGACTATTGGAACACCAATGTCACGGGATCAAGAAGGGAATGAAAATTATCTCAAAATACATCTCAGAGAGGTGCAAGACATAATCATTCGGTTGCAGGAGAAACAAAGGGTGTCAGAGGAAAGAATCGTAGAGCCTTTAAACTAAAAGACCATTGCATATTTATCCTTTATCCTCTCAAAGTTTCATTTACCAGTCATTGATTTCTCTCGCTTTTAGGAGGTTGAATCCATAACCCAAATTTTTGTATTTCCTTTCCAACGAAACCATAAACATTTCCCAAACACATAAATCTAGCCGACAATCTAAAGTCATATATATTAGAGACTAGGTCTTAGAGAGAGCCCTCTCTAGATTGGAAAGTCTAGTTTCCAGTCTTAAATTTGGTTTGTAGGTTACCTCTGTCATTTTGTTTCTCATCCAAATGAATTTATAGAGTGCTAACATCTTGGCATCATTGTCGGGGATGATATTGATAAAAATTTCCCTGGGAAAACGACTAAAGTTGTAGTTTGACCCCTGAGAATAATAGTGGGCCAGACATGCATATTGGTTGAAGCTTATTTTACCCTGGAAAATCCAATAAATAAGATCAGTAGCATAGAGTAGTCAAAATCATAAATCCTAGCTCCGAAGAAAGTTTATACCAGAGTGAACCTTGATCTAGAACCTGTAGCGTCTATGTTTGATCCCGAAAAACTTCTGCGCAAAGCAAAGCAAAGGATACCCGACCCATTATATTACCTAGACAAGAACCTATATTTACCCAAAGATGGATTTCAAAGAATCGACGACCTTGACTTCGATTTAATATTTGAACAAACTCTGTTTAGGTCCAGATCAGAATCCTATTTGAATGAAATATTTTTCGATGAGAAAAACTTCCAATCTTTGATACCAACTAACCCCCTGCGAACTGCCATAATCCCCACTCAGACCATCTAGCCAGTTCAAAAACCTTTGAGAGTCATGGCCACCAGGTTCGCCCCTCTGTCCTTGCCAGCCCAATTACATGATTTTCCCCAGAATTATAATCAGAGGATTACATTATATGATGTCGAAGGAAATGATTTTTCCCAAAAGCACTTGGATTGGTTTAATGCTTTTTTTGACCTGGAAGAGGTTGATCATGAGGATGCGAAAATTATATTGTTTGCATAGAGTCTCTTAGGGGAGGTTAGAAAGTGGTTCAAGGCCCTTCAGGCAATGAGCATCCCTGATTTTGCATCTTTTGAAACATTGTTTCTTGCCAGATGGGGTGATATAAATAATTATCTACAATTACTAACTCAGTACAACAATATAAAAATATCACTAGTGGAAACAATGCAAGAGTTCTCGGCCAGATTCATGAAAGTTTATAATTCAATTCCTACATAATTAAAACCCCCTCCTGGAGTTTCCCATCTTTAATACGCTGATTCTTTTGACAGTGAATTTGCCTTGCTGTTAAGAGAAAGAATATCTAATACCTTAGGCTCTATGATGATCGATGCAATTAAAGTTTACGTAAATCTGATAGTGTTGAGAAAGATCAAACAAAATTTTGACAGAAATGGGAAGAAGCCCCAAGGGTACAGACAACCCTCTATGTCTCGATTGTCAAACAAAAATTTGACTTGATGATGAAGACGATGGAAAAACTTATGGAAAGGATGTCCATGGAGAACAATCCTGCAACCAGGGAGCAAAATGATTTCCAACCCATAAATCAAAATTTTAGAAGAGCTCCAGTTCTGCAGACTAGGAAAAGGGACTATAGAGATCAAGGTGATCAACATATAAGACCTCCTTTCTAAAACAACTATGCAAATGAAGATTTTTACCAAATGATCCAAGACCAGATGCAATGTTGCGATGATACAGAAACATACATGTTCTTAGCAAAAGGAGAGCACGATCAATTTATGGATGTGAATGATGGGTTTATGATGTAGAATGATCATACGTTGTCTTCATAAATAAAGGACTTTAGGAAGGGATACCATAATGCAATTATGCAGTTTCAGAAGCAGTATAACCTCAGAAGCAAAAATACGCATGCAAAGATTCCGAAGGCAAATCCCACAAGAGAACCCCAGGTGAACACTCCTTCTTCAAGCCAACCAAAGAAATATAATTCAACAAGGGATGTGATGGAGAAAGGAAAATCAAAGGAAGAATATCTAAAGAAAGCACCTGAGGCAAGAAAGTAAACGTTCGTCAAAGAGGTAGAAAAAGATCCTCCTCCTTTTAATTTTGAAAGCAAAATGGTCAAAATAAAAATTTATGTTCCCTTTAATGAGCTAATCAAGAAGGGAGAGTATAGAAACCAAATCATTAAAATATTAAATATGGAAGAAGATCTCGACACCTTGAACATCCAAGATGACCACCCAGCCATCTTATTTGGTCTTCATGTAGAAGAAAGTGGCGAGACTGATGATGTTCCTCCTTTCTATGTCAGTCTTAAAATTCATGACATGACCTTACATAATGCCATGTTAGATTCAAGCACATCACATAATCTCATGCCCAAGGTGGCCATGGATGATTTAGGCCTAGATGTCACAAGACCTTATAAAGACCTTTTCTCTTTTGACTCAAGAAAGGTGAAGTGCTTGGGTTTGATAAAAGACTTGGTCGTGTCATTATCCCAAATCCTATCAAATATCCTGGTCATGGACGTGGTGGTTACAGAAATTCCCCCAAAATTAGACATGTTGTTATCTAGATCTTGGGCTGCAAAATTAAAGGGAACCTTATAGATGCACATGTTGTATGCTACCATCCCTGTTTTTGGCCAATAAAGGAGACTTTATAGAGAAGTGTTTCTCAAGTACATGGTGAGTAGAAAAACCCAACTAAATAATCATCCTATTTACTCTATCGACACCGAAGTTGGCTCCTCTATTTTTTATAATGATTTAAGTTTTGAAGAGGGGAAGCCAACAATTTTCCTAACTATCAAAGACAAGACCGCGCGTCAAACATAGGATATTACAGATCAGAGAAACCACAAGGAAAATGAAATTTGGAATATGAGCTTTGGCGGAGCTGTCAGTAGGGAGGAAGCCAGAGCTGGTGTGTGGATTAACCCTCCCAAAGTGGGTAAAAAATTCTATTCTTACAAGCTCGCTTTTTATTGTACAAATAATATGGCTGAATGTGAGGCACTGATTTTGGGTTTGAGAACTTTAAAGGAATTGGGAGCTAAAAGGATAGTTGTACATGGATATTTGAGCTCATCATAAATCAGGTAAAGGGTATATACCAGTCCAAGCATCCCAAACTAAGAGCATATAAAAAATTGGTGCTGGATCTCCATGAAGAGTTTTCATAGTACAACTTGTCAGTGATTCCTAGGAGGAAAAATCAAATTCCAGATGCTCTGGCAACTTCGACTTCGGTGTTCAAAATTCCAATTTTTCCAAATAAGAAGCATGAAATTGAATTCAAACACAGGCCCACAATACCCGATAACATTAAGTATTGGAAAGTGTTTGAAGATGATAAATAGGTAGAGAGATTCCTCCAAATGAGCGATGAGTTCGCTAACATGAATATTGATGATGAGTGTTGTTGTGAAGAAGATGAAGGTGCAACTACATTCAACAACAATGACTCCTTTCAAAATTAGATAGCTGGAAGTGATATAGTGCAGCTAAAAAACAACATTATCCCCAAAGGCTTGGTCCCGTTAGAAAAGTTTTTTGATGAAAATGATGTAGCTAGAAATCCCAGAATTTCTGCGAATGATGAAGATATAGAGGATTGCAACATCGATACTCAAGAGAATCCTAAGATAATCAGACTGTCGAAAACACTCAATCCATAAATCAAACAAAGGTATATCGACCTCATGAAAGACTTCCTGAATGTTTTCGCATGGAGTTATGAAGACTTGAAGGTCTATGCCATTGGAGTAATTCAACATGTAATCCCCATTAAGGAGGAACAAAATCCTTTGAAGAAAAATTTGAGACGAATCAACCCTTTGCTGCTGCCACTGATTGAAAAGGAGGTAAAGAAATTGTTCAATGCCAAAATTATCGTGTCCTTGAGGTTTTCAAAGTGGGTGGCTAACCTTGTGCTTTTCAGAAAGAAAAGCAGTGAAATAAGATTGTGTGTGGACTTTCAAAATCTAAATAGGGTGTCTCTCAAAGAAAACTATCCACTTCCTAAGATGGACTACATCCTACAGAAGGTGGTTGGATCTCATAAAATGTCAATGCTCGATGGTTTTTATGGTTACAACCAAATCATGGTGCACTCAAATGATCAGGAGAAGACAACCTTTACAACACCTTGGGGTACTTTCATGTATGCAAAAATGCCTTTTGGACTTATGAACACTGGAGCGACTTTCCAAAGGGCCATGGACATAGCTTTTGCCGATGATAAATATAATTTTTTTGTGATTTACTTGGATGATATCATGGTGTTTTCATATTCTGATGAGCAACATCTTGAACATATAAAGAAGGTTTTCAAGAAATGCATAAAGTTTGGCATCTCATTAAATTTGAAAAAATCAAACTTCAGGATGCAAGAGGGAAAATTGCTTGGACACATCATCTCAAAAGAAGACATAAAGATAGACCCCAACAAACTGGAAGGGATTATGAAGATCGACACTCCCAAGAGTAAGAAAGAGGTGCAGTCTTTCCTAGGAAAGGTAAATTTTCTGAGAAGGTTCATTCCCAACTTGACTAATATTATAAATCACATCACAAACATGCTCAGGAAAGGTAATGAAATAAAATGGACTCCTGAAGCTAGTAATTCGTTCAAAGATTATAAGGTGGTGCTGACCAAATCTCCATTGTTGGCCAACCCGGATTTTGCGAAGGGATTTATTTTGTTCTTGTTTTCCTTAGAACACACCATCGCTGGAGTTTTGTTACAAAAGGATGAGAAGAACTTTGAAAATCCCATAGCCTATTTTAGCAGGACATTGAGAGACTCCCCACTAAGGTATGATATCCTGGAAAAACAAGCATATGACTTGGTGAAGGCCCTCAAGGAATTTAGAACTTATATATTTCATTCCCATGTCATTGCTTATGTGCCTAGTAATTTCGTTAAGGATATCTTGACTCATCCTAATCCTTAAGGGAGAAGGGGTAAATGGATCGCAGTAATATTGGAATATGAACTCAAAATCAAGCCTACAAAGCTCATTAAGGTTCAAGGGCTCATAAAATTAATGGCACAGTCGAACTGTGATGTTTTGGGAATAAATTCCATTGCCGATCTATCATAGAATTAAGAAGACAGTTGGCAGAAAGGACTGTTGAAACGCCAATGTCACAGGATCAAGTAGGGAATGCAAATTGGCTCAAAATATAGTTCAAAGAGGTGCAAGACGTAATCATTTAGCTGTGGGAGGAATAGAGGGTGTCAGAGGAAAGAATTGCATAACACTTCAGGGAATGTATATTGACCATGGATAAATCCCGCGCAGCTTCTGCCAGTGCTCAAGAAAAGATGAAAGGGAATGTGGTCTTGTGGAGACAATTGAAGAATTTGAATAGACGGAACTGGTCTCTTAGGAAAACACTCAGAGTTTTAAGGTTGCAGGTGAGGCCAGAGGCATGAGTGAGGCATCCCCATTTTGTCTTTTTTGGTCGTGACATGGAATATTCCTCCCTACATGTCCTTTTTCTTGTTGGTAACAAGAAGTTTGACGCGACATCCATGTGGTGAATATTTTTCGCACAGATATTGTAAACTCACCTATTGAGGAGGACAAGTGTAAGAGAAATGCATGCCATTTTTGGAAGATATGTGTGGCCTCCCAACCTTTGTTGTCTCCTGGAGTGCATGAGCAAACACAAACCAACATCCTCTACACCAGCTTGCCACGTGCATGCTACAATCAATTATCACACAACAACAACCAAAGCCCATTACACAAGGTGGAAAAGTTTTCGACAGTACGTTCAATCACTCGGGCACCCCGTAAAAGAAACATTGATGCATCACAACCTGATGATTGAATCTTACTCATGACTAAATGATTAATATGAATACGAAAATTGTGTTATGATTGTGTATAGTTGGGTTTCTAATTTTAGTAAACTCTATTCAAAAGGGAATCTGGGAGGAAGTAACCGAAAGCCAAATTCCAAGAGAAGTAGTTTGAGGCATAGCAGCCTGAGAGGGTGTGGTTTTTCTATATATTGTTTCTTTTCAATGTAAGTGAGGTTGGAAAATTAGTGTAGACAGAGAACTCTTGAATGTAATCTTTGAATCTAAATAGAAATAACAATGTAGATGTCCCAAGGCTTTAACGAAAATATTCTAATGGTGATGGTTTGATGTATTGTGATTCTATCTATGTATGTAATTCATGTTTCCTATAAATTCATGTATGTTCTCTTTGTTTAAATTGGAATGTTTGACGAGTTTAAAATTCATTGCGTAGTGCTATAGACCCAGCCATTTGAACTCTGTGTTTTCTTCTAAGTAAGTTATAATTCAGCTTTAATGGTGCTTTGATTTTCTTTATGTACATTTCTCTTCTTCCATACACAATGACTTTTAAACTGAAATACCATTGCCTATTTATCCTTTATCCTCTCAAAGTTTCATTTACCAGTCATTGATTTCTCTCACTTTCAAGAGGTTGAATCGATAGCCCAAAGTTCTGTATTTCCTTTCCAACAAAACCATAAACATTTCCCAAACACATAAATCTAGTCGACAATCCAAAGTCATATCTATTAGAGACTAGCTCTCAGAGAGAGCCCTATCTAGATTGGAAAGGCTAGTTTCCAGTCTTAAATTTGGTTTGTAGGTTACCTCAGCCATTTTTTTTCTCAACCAAATGAATTTACAGAGTGCTAACACCTACCTCTGGGTCCCTTTAGAAAATATTTCTCTGCTGCGATGTAGGACTTCACGGTATCTACTGCAAATTCGGTGATAAATCCTACAACAATATTTTCTAACCAGAAATATACTGCGCACATAAATTCGTTATTAACTTGTTGTAACTGTATGATTTCCACAGGATTCTACTCCAGTTGTCGGATTCGGTTTATAGGGTGGTTGTCTTTTAATATCAATAACCACTCCTACAACAAATGAAGAAAATCACAGAAAATACCTCATGCAAGTTGTTAAACATGTATTTGTCAAGATATTTGTGCAGTGTGAACTTAGGGTTTCTGTTGTCCTTCCACGCAAACTCAATTTCCTTTGTTTTCAACCATATTTCAATCTCCACCTTTGTTGGATTCCATGGCGTAAGAATTCCCTTCTATACTTTCATTCTTTGCACGTTTCTTCCACAGATCTTGTCCACTCAATCCCGTGTAGTTCCAGCCGGAAACATAACCATTTGTTTTTCTTGGTCGATTTTTTTGAAAAAATTCAACGCTTCCCACATTAGATTTTCTTCTTAATCTGGATTAGGGTAGGTATTTTGGTATCCTAATTGTCGAACTGGTGATTATCGATAATTATATTGACCTGTGCTTGATCTTGTTACAACATGGAGATTATTTGAGTTTAAAAACTCTTGTTTGCGTATAATGTGTAGGGGGTTCACATTCCTTTTATTCATTACTTTCTCCAATACTATGGGGAAATATTTGAGTGAGTGATCACCCACTCCACATATGTTTCATAATTTCAAGTTGGTTTTGTCCTTGATGGGATAGTTGAGAATTATGTGATCATATTTCCAACAATTGAGGAAATAATATCGACCCTGATCACATCCTTAACCTCCTTGACCATAACCTCCTCTTCCTTTGTAACTACCTCAACCACAACCTTGATATGTGTTTCCTATTCCTTGGTCAATTTTCTATTCAACGGCTTGTGTATGATAGACTGTGTGCACATTTGACTTATTTCACCTATTTAGTCGACACTCTTGTGTTGAATGGTTGTTTTCTTCACAGACGTGGTGTCACTTTGGCTTGGCAGTTTTTAAATTATGTGGACAATCTATAGTTGTATGATTTTTCATGGATTGGAATATGTTGTAGAAAGTTTCGATATGAATATGACGAATGTCGGGATCTAGTGCATTGTTGAATTTTCAATAGTATTTTTTATGCTCTTCATTAGAACAAAGGGTGCACCAAAGTTCATTTCGTCTGATGGCCTTATTTTTTAAGGTTTGTTGCAAAATTTTGAGTTTTTATTCTAGTATTTTCTCCATCATTGTTGAAGGAAAATCTCCTTGCGGACAGGTAGATCTCCTCAAAGAGATAGACTCTTAATTCTAAGAAAGAAAGTGCTTATCATGGTCACTGACTTCCTTTTAGATCTAGGTGGACTAGTGTGTGAGGAGGAATGAGAAAAGAAGTACCTTTTACCGGTGTTTGTCCCTGCACACTCCGAGTTGAGCTCCAATCTTTCGCTCCTCGATAAGCCCTGTAGACAAACAAAGTACGACTACTTCCTACTCTATCAAGATTAGTCCGAAATAGGTCTATCTACTAAAGAGACAAATTCATGTGAGATTGAACACAAATTAGAAAGAAACAGGCCAAGCAAATTATATTAATGAGGACAAAACATTGCTTACAGCCATAGATGAATTGCAAGAGTTTCGTCAAGTCCTCCTTGTCTACTCCTTGCTCAAAAGATCCACGATATGAATGATGATAGCTTCACCGATTGTTCCCTATGAGATCATAGGTCTCTTGCTTCCCAATCATCTATGTTCCAACACCACTTATAAGATCATAAGTTTGGTGTGATTCTCCCTTTCCAGTCCCCTTTCACCATGAGAAAGCTTGCTTATATAGCCTTGGAGAGGCTTTAACCACTTGAGATATCCTTGGGGAAATTAAGAATTTTCCTCCTTCAGTTGAGGATCTGCCCTAAGATCATGGCTGGACTAGGGATTCAAATCCAAATTCCTTCCAAGAATGAAAGGATCCTTCCCCCATTCATCTCAACAACTTAATTACTACCCAGAATAGGCAGCGCTCCCTCAAAAGGGCCATCATAGCACTGTAGCGCTCCCCAATAGGCTTAAGGGGGGTGAAAGCACTCCTAAAGACACTGGCACTCCCCAGAAGGGCCAAAGGAGCTTTATAATTCTCCCAGACAGTGTAAGGGGGTGCACCAACACTCCTAGAAGAGGTATAGGGGAGCACTCTCCTCCAAAACTTAGTTTTTTGAGTGTTTTCAGATGGAAAAAGGTTCATGAGACCAGTTAACCTTTCCTCCTCTTCCAAATCAAGTGTTTGACATGTGCCAAGTGTCCTCCTGATGTCATTTATAGGCATGACATAGGCATCATGGTAGTATGCTTCCCTGACACTTGCGACACTTGTGAGAAAAATGTGACACTTGCGACCTTTGTAATGACGACACTTGCGACACTCAAAGTGAGTAATTTCGATGTGTAATAGATTGCCCCCCAAAGTATGAAGTTAGAAGACAGGAACTGATAACTAAAATTCTTTGTAGACGTTCAAGCAAGGGTATAGACGTAGAGAACCTGACAGAAGATGCACACAAACATCAACAAATATTATGACATGTTTCAAACCCAAGGCAGGCATACCTATGCTTGGGTGATCAAGACTTGCAAGATATGGCCGCCATAAAATACACTACAGATCCATAATTGTATTGATAAAAATGTATAGCCACTGAAAATACACTATGGATCTATACTCTTATGACATGAATTGATCGTATCCACAAAGAATACACAGTGGATCTACGAGATGACAAGACATAGCCACGACCAATACAAAGTGGATCTGTGTCACAATATATGTGTCATTGTTCAAGAGAAACTCCATCGCAACCTGGGAAAAGTATATACCAAAGTGATCACTCAACCCAGGGTCTTCTTACCGATCTCGATGTAGTACAAATCTAACCATGTGAATAGATGTCCTGATGTCGAACATGGTAGAAACCACTTGATTACCAGTCGATGATGTAAACCGTTAACAAGTGCGAAGGAAATCACCATCAATGTCAATGATTCCCAAGGTACTCTAGTACATTCCAACAAATGTGAATGGATGAGCTAGAGTCAAACATCTGTGGAATCATCC
>JASDQU010585406.1:67229-77285 GCA_032191745.1 Picea mariana
AGTGGGTGGATCAATTACATTGGTGACTTGCGTAACAGACTTATGCCTTGGTGTAAGCTTCCACATAGTAATTGTGGATTTACCCTCCAAGGAGCTCGAGTGAGTTTGACCAATGTCTGTTCCAGGTACAGTGAGACTTCCCTTCACCATCAACTTGTGTGAGACCCTAAATATTGTGGCTACTAAGGTCACCAACTCATAGTCAGCCCCTGGGCGGGTACAGTCGACAGTCCAGTCGGAACGTATGGCAGGATAACAAGTCCGAAATCAACCCGAAAGGCTCCCACACATAATCATGGGTATACCTTCCAGTGACCCCCAGTATACGATCCAACCACTACAAACAATTGAACCACGGAGGGATAATCTCCGTAACTCACCCGAATGCGACCTCGTGCGTAACCCCTGTGTGAGAGGGGGATCCCAGCAAGTCAATACAACAATTGGATTTGACTATCCCTACTGCAAGATACTAAGTTNGGGAAAGAGGAAGAGTTGTTTTCACTATCAAACACTTGATAAGGAATGCCCTCAATCAATTTTTTTCTCAATCAAATCCAATATGATGCTACAAAATTTCATAAATGCAAACTAATATGCAAACTAATCATTGAGATTTACTTTTGTCGTTTTCCTGCGAATGATGATCAATTCATTGAAAAACTTGTCCTACCAACTACCCTTTCAGATCAAGGAGATTTGGACAAGAAAACACAGATTTCGCACAAACAAAACACCCTTTTGCAATCAAACAAGAGAAAGAAAATCAAAAACACAAAAGGAAGGAGAAAGAAATTAGATCAAATGACCTCAAAGAACCAAATGAGAAGAGTCACAGACTTCAGATGTCCTTCACTAGAGCTCCCGCTCAGTCGTATAGGAGAGGAAAAAAGCAACGGATCGATTTCATGATCTCAACAGCAAAAACTCAAAAAGAATGAAGAAGGGCATAAAATCTGAACAACAAGGTGTTTACTTATCAGGAGGAAGCATGTCAAAGGTCAAAGGAAGAATCATGAATCACAAAGCAGCTCAACAAGTGAAGAAATAGGGTCTGGACCTCCAAAAAATGGATTTTTTGAAGAGATTTTGTGCAAAAAAGGGCTAGCGCTCTGGTGTAAGGGACACCAGGGCATTATAACACTCTTTCCAACACCTTCAGGGAGTGCTAGCACCCTGCTAACATGGGCAGGGGGGCGCCAGGCTCAACAAACTCATAAAAATGTCCAAAAACCCAAAAATTCAATCAAATTTTGACAGGCAAGCTGAGTGTGATGGGGTAAAGAGTCAATCAGCAAATTCAATCAGATATGAAGGGGTGAACAAGGCCTAAGAACACAAAGGGTAAGACAAGGCCTATGAGGAAAAATCAAAACTAAAAGTTTCGATTCGATTCCCCAGTGGAGTTGCCAATTTCCGTTGAAGGAAAATCTCCCTGCGGACAGGTAGATCTCCTCAAAGAGCTAGAATCTTAACTCTAAGACAGAAAGTGCTTATCATGGTCACTGAATTCCTTTTAGATCTAGTTGGACTAGTGTGTGAGGAGGAAGGAGAAAAGAAGTACCTTTTATTGGTGTTTGTCCCTGCACGCTCTGAGTTGAGCTCGAATCTTTCACTCCTCGATAAGCCCTGTAGACAAACAAAGTACGACTACTTCCTACTCTATCAAGATTAGTCCGAAATAGGTCTATCTGCTAAAGAGACAAATTCATGTGAGATTGAACATGAATTAGAAAGAAACAGGCCAAGCAAATTATATTAATGAGGACAAAACATTGCTTACAACCATAGATGAATTGCAGTAGTTTCGTCAAGTCCTCCTTGTTTACCCCTTGCTCAAAAGATCCACTATCTGAATGATGATAGCTTCACCGATTGTTCCCTATGAGATCATAGGTCTCTTTCTTCCCAATCATCTATGTTCCAACACCACTTATAAGATCATAAGTTTGGTGTGATTCTCCCTTTCTAGTCCCCTTTCACCATGAGAAAGCTTGCTTATATAGCCTTGGAGAGGCTTTAACCACTTGAGATATCCCTAGGGAAATTGAGGATTTTCCTCCTTCAGTTGAGGATCTGCCCTAAGATCATGGCTGGACTAGGGATTCAAATCGAACTTCCTTCCAAGAATGAAAGGATCCTTCCCCCATTCATCTCAACAACTTAACTACTGCCCAGAATAGGCAGTGCTCCCTCAAAAGGGCCATCAGAGCGCTGTAGTGCTCCCCAGTAGGCTTAAGGGGGGCGCCAACACTCCTAAAGACACCAACGCTCCCCATAAGGGACAAATGAGCTTTATAACGCTCCCAGACAGTGTAAGGGGGAGCGCCAGCACTCCCAGAAGAGGTATAAGGGAGCGCTCTCCTCCAAAACTTAGTTTTTTGAGTGTTTTCAGATGGAAAAAGGTTCATGAGACCAGTTAACCTTTCCTCCTCTTCAAAATCAAGTGTTTGACATGTGCCAAGTGTCCTCTTGATGTCATTTACAGGCACGACATAGGCATCATGGCAGTATGCTTCCCTGACACTTGCGACACTTGTGAGCAAAATGCGACACTTGCGACCTTTGTAATGATGACACTTGCGACACTATCAAAGTGAGTAATTTTGATGTGTAACAATCATTGAGGATTTCGATGGTCCATCAACATCTATTTCTATGCATTAGGCCTTTTTCAAGGCATCTTGACATGTTTGGATATCATACATCCTCAATTGAGCTCTGATTTTCTGTAGCAGTTGTTATCGCACAGATTGTAGGTTGGGAAAATCCTAACCCAATCCACAAGAGTGAGAAAAATTTGGGAGTAGCTACCCACTGTCACCTTAGATAGATAATACCTTTGCTTTAGTGATGATGAGTCACCAAAAGGGGGGAATCTCGGTGACCCTACTGGGATTGAGATGGAAAGTGAGAAGGTGACCAATGAAACCCCTATAGGTCAATCTTGGAAGTGAGAAAAGGCTTGAAAAAGGGTCTTTTTGATGAAGGATGGTTTCCAAAGTGTTGTGTACTTGAAAGACAATGTTAAACCTTCCTGGAACAAGAAAAAGGATATATAGACAAGCCTTTAACCAAAAGGGAACAAGAAAGAAGAAAGAAACCTTGTTGTCCAAAAAATGCAGCAACACACACACATATAGATATATATGTAAAGTATTAATAGATTCAATGTTAACCATGTAAAACACCTTATAATTATTGGGTAATCAAATCCTAATCATATAGATAATGTCCCAATATTGTAGCACAAGTTTTGATGGTAAAATAGGGATACTAAATTATGTTATAAGAAATGTATCAAGGCATCCTTATGGATGTAGAAAATAATTGCTACAACAACAATATCTAACTACTAAAATCGACAAACAATCCACCCAAAAGATAGCTAATGACAAGTAGATTAATTATGACAGCTTGCAAGAAAGTTTTAATGGTAGATTAGTGAGCAATGAAAGCATTTAAGTTATTTTTTCTGCAACTCTAATGATTGTAGCATTAATTTTATTACAACAAGAAAATTACCAGGCTAAGCTAGATGCCCTAGTGGCTCAAGCAAGCTAAAACCATGAAGAATAACTTCCAATTTAAACAATCATGAAATATCTATTTTTCATGTATTCCAATGCAAAGATTTTATTTCTCCAATGAAAAAATAGACAAGTGCCTTATCAATTGGGTTATGGAGTCTCTTGTTTAAGAGCTAGTGTTTTAAACTTCTCTAGGGGTGTAATCCATTTTACTTCCTAGAGCATGCAAAAAAATAGCAAGGTAAATCTAAGAGGGTGTAAGCCCTTTTACTCCTCCTAGAAACCTTTGCAATAGCTTATCCACTTAACAATAATACTAGACTTGGTGGAGGGTGTATTCCCTTATATTTCTCCAAGGGTTTAGACAAGAACAACCATGAAGCAAAAATAAATACTAACAATATGTATAAATTCCTTACCAATTTCAAAACATAGCAAGTAAAACCCTTCTCTACCAAGAATGTTCTACCATACATGCAAGAGCTAAGCATCCAAGAGATAGTGCACCAATTCCTTCCACAAGACAAGTAACTAGCATCCAAAATTTGCAAAAGATATAGAGACATGTGCTTTTCCCAAAGAGGGTGAAAATTTCAGCCATAAGTATATAATTCTCAAGTGTTATGATGTGTCTAAATGAAATGAGCAAGCCTATATTTATAGGAGGTATTCATAAAATTGTTTGTCCACATTACTTAGTGTAAAACACAATTAGGGAGGCCAACCTCCTCGAATTTCCCCTTTACAAGTTATAATTCAAAATTGACATAAAAATTCCCCTAAAAGGAGTGAAACCATGCCCTAATTAGCCTCCAAGTGAGATGTTTTTCCCTCTAGAAGAAATAGTTGGGAATCCAAAGGCCATGGATAAAGCCACCCAATGCTCTGATGCATGGAAAGAGTTTCTCTCCATCAAAAGGTGCCAAGTCATAATCAAAACCACCATCTAACCCTAGCCTTCCACATGTGACATCATACCCTAGAAATGCAATGTAAGGCCTCCAAAGGCAAGTCGTTGGGGATGGGAAGGCTAGAAAATCACCTACATGGGATCCTCAAGTGCCTCCAAAGGAAACTTATATGGAATAGTTGTCCAATAAGCAAGGGTGCATCATCCATCATGTGGGATTCAAGCCACAAGTGAAGGTCCAAGTGACCTTGTTTCTTCACAAAATAACTTCCACTTGTCAAGGCCCCGCAAAGACAAGAAAATTCACCCTCCAAGGGCTCACAAATCACTAGAATCATGTCAAGTAAGCCATATATAATAAAAGAACCACCCAAACATGTGCATCAAGTCCCCCCTCTCAAAATAAACAAATGATCAAATACCTTATGGAACTTTCCAAATTTAGGTATGGGAGGGTTCTCACGGCGACCTATTGGGTGAATCATTCCCCAAGTTAAGGAGTGTTTCCTAGGTGGACCCTCTCTAAGTCATGTGAAGAGTATGAGGTGGATAGGGGTAATACTTTTGGAAATGGGGTTTTCTTGAGATACAAGGGCTCATATTGTCTCATTTATGGGTGCCTTTGTAGAGGGTGTGTTTCCCTTCATCCGCGATGCATGATTTTTCCAAGCCCTTTTTCCATTTAATTTATTAGAGTGTTCTGAGGTTGAAACTAAATTGGGGTTTCTAACTAAACATGAAAAATATTACCCACCTTAACTCTACCTTGGTCACACTGTGCTTCCTTAAGTTGAAGATGATGTGTGGGACTTCTACCTAAGAATGAAAAACATTTCCCACACACGCTCTACCTTGGTTGGCATGTTCAATTAGTTATTTATTTACGGGTCCCTCATTTTTTTTTCAGAAATTTTTTGTTATTCTCGGGATCCCTGGGAAAGAATCTGGAAGGTTTGTGATTTGATTTTATATTTTTCCAGCTACAAACCTCTGGGCCTTCAACTCCTTATTCCGATGAAAAGAAGTACAAGCCCTTCTTGGGTCAATGTGGCCCGAAAACCCAAAATATGAGGAAACAAAGGGAAAAAAACATGGAAAGTGGCAAATATGTGCGGGAGAGGTAAGATGAATCATCAAGGAGACCCCCCAACAGAAACCCTTTCCCAGAGGGTGACCACTTATTAGGACAAAATGTCAATCACCAAGGTGAAATAGGGAAAAGAGAGTAATTTCCAAGAAAACACTTTCAAAATCAAGGAAGAACCCTTTGCAACATATTTAAATGCTTCATTTATTAAAATAACACTTACCACAACACCATAATAATTACCTCATGGAGAAAGACATGTTGTTTCTCCGTGAGCCAAGATGGTGTGGTGAATGGTGCAACCATCGATCTCATGGTGATGGGTGGTGTAATGTGGGGCTCTGTCTGCCAGTCTGTCTCTTGGTACTCCATGTCTACAACTTGAGGGCCTTGAGACATCATATCCTTAGTTAACCCTAGAAATGGGGGGGTAACATGTGGCTCCTACTTGGTGACATGTGCTCGACTTAGAGTGCATGAGAACCATATCATCTCTTGGTAAGACATGTGACTACACACAATGAAATAGACAAACATGTTTGGGAATATAGGATGGCATGCTCATCCTTTGTTCATACAATCGAAATCTCAAAAATCAAAATTGACAACTAATCTTAGAAAAAAAAATTGCATTTTGCCAAAATTTCTAAAATAACATGTAAAACGATGAAAGAAAATGATATAAATCAATGATGAAAAAAAATGCAAGTAGATCAAAATGAAAAGTGAAAATGAGATGCAACTAAACTACCATGAGCAAGAAAAATGCAAATGCAAGAAAGCAAGATGACCTACCTACTTACCTGGGGCCTAGGCCTTGAAGAAGTAAGGTTCCTTGAACATAGGGTTAGAGAAGAGATCCATCAATTGGTAATGGAATATTTCTCCCATCCATGGATGACAAGTGGTAGCTTCCCTTCTCGAAATTATTATTGATGATGTAAGGGCCAAGCCATAAGACATCATTATTCTGGACATATTTGGACTTTTCCTTCCTATTATCCCACATGATTACAAGGCTCCCTTCACTGAATTTAATGTAAGGTATGTTCTCAATGTAAGAGTATGAAGGTGGTTCTGCATTGACCATATCTTTAATGAATTTTTCACGTTCTTTATCTCTTTTATCTTCTTCTTTCTTATTATCTTGATGGACCCCAACTCTTTTCCTTGGAAATTTTCAATTTTTTCTTTGTATTCATTTGTCCTTGGAAGTAGCATATCTATGCAGTCCTTCTGCATAAAATGCAGGTCCCATGAATCATACTCAATGGTATATGGAGCCTCATCAAATTCATCCTTACTACTGTAGTTAGGATCATTTTGATCCAAAACATGTTTCCTAGACACCTCTCGGTTATAGAGAATATTGAAAGTACCATCTCCCATAGGAATATGTGCATAAGTAAGGTCCATGCTGAGAAATCCACCAAGCATGAAAGCCCAACTTCTTGATAATATCATGCCCCAAGAATCTGGAACATCAATCACCACTATGCTCATGAGGAGGCCAATGTGAGGGAAATATTCCAAGTAGACCTCCACATCTTCTATGAGACTGATCCAAAAATCCTTAGACACCACTTATTCCTTTAAATATATACATGCAACATCTAACTTGATCCATAATAATTTACTGAATGTATTGAGGTGATTTACAGAATTTTGATGATGTGCTCTTTATCCAAAACTCATGAAATGATGATTACTTTTCTGAAAAATGAGATGACATAATAGAAAATAAAATAACTCAAATTACACATGCAGATGACATACATAACTTCATCTTCAAAGTCCCTTTAGATAGCATGATTGTTCCCCATCATCTCAAAATACCATATTACATTACAATATGGGCTCACAAAATCCAATTTAATGGAGTCTCTTTAATTTCATTACTCAAAACAAGAAAATAAGTTCACCATTTAAATCCTTGCAAAATTATGAGAAATATGACTCGACCCATTTCTGAACTGGCTCAATTAAACCTTCTTCGACATGCAAAACAATATGCTAAATGCTCATTAATGGAAATTTGACCTAATAATTTAAAAAATGACCTCAAATCACAAAATAGACCTCAAATTCACGATCCTTGTGAAAAATCGTGAAAAATGAGTATAAAGTTGCCTATGTTTGGACAATATACCTCATGACATGCTTTATGAGACAACCATACTTGGCCTCTTCCTAGAACGTACTTTAAGACATCCATATGACCTCAAAATTTGTACCCTACATTTGGATTCATTCCACCTCAAGATTTTTGTAGATCTGGGAATTTCTGAAGTGTTGGGATATGCACCCATATATAATTCGCAGGCCCTCCAACCTGCCTCTGCACTATTTGGCAACTTTATCATTAAATATATCGACATCTTGAAATAAGTGAGATTGTTGGCCTAGTGGTTATGGAGTTGGATATAATTGGAGGAGGTCGGGGTTTCCATTCCTACGATCCTCTCCTTGTTAGCATATTTGTTGGTTGGTTTTATATATGCAGATAGTTGTTATAACATATGGTGTATACCATATGTTATATATGGTATATAGTTCGTTAGCCCCCTTAAATTCTTGGAGTTTGGTCACATGCATAACATATAGACTAGGGGTTGGGGGTTTATCCCTTAGCCCCTTTTCCCTCCAAACATATCTTTAACCCCATTCAAATAATATTAACAACATATAAAGGTTAAGAACTAATACATGGAGCATTGAAAATGGAGGCTTTGTTAAAACTTTGGGAGGTTATGGAGGTCGCGGGTTCGACCCTCATTGACTCCATAATTTTTTATAAACCATACCAATTTATGCCAATGGGACATCACCATGTGGTAACCTCTCATTGACTAAACCTTGCCACTTGTCAATATGTGATTGGTCCAACTGGACTGTACCTTTCCTAGTCAAATACCAACTCATCTTCCCAGTGAACATACGGTAGAACCACATGGAACCTTGGGGTGTATCCACATCATCTGTATGGTCATACCATGTGTCACCCTTGTAGTAGTGACACATGTTACCCTTTCACCCCTTTGACTTTGACTTTGACCTATTTGACTAAACTTTGACCGCTCATAACTTTTGCATACGAACTCTGTTTGACTTGCCATTTGCATAGTTGGAAAGCTGACGACGAGATCTATGAAATGATGACATTTTAGAGAGAATTTGGGACGGTCTAATTTTGATATTTTATGGGTCCCTTAGGACCTTTGTGAGCGTTCCATATCCTCCTAGACCTCTACAAGCATTCCTTACATCCTCCTAGATCACACCTTCCCAATGAAGAACGTTTGGACATCTAAAAGTATAGATACTAAACAACTTAGTGATGATAATTCACTCTTCCATCTTGCTGAACCTTTTGGAATTTAGTATTCATATTGGGTCTTCGATCTTAGGCATTAGATTAGTGTACTTTTGTCTATCTTTCTAGAGTGTGGCTCTGACTCTAGCCTCTGACACTGTCACTAATAGATCTGGTTCTGACTCATAGATTCCATGACAATAAAAAGTCTTGTTCAATGAATATATGCAATGCATGTATCATGTATTTCAACATCCACTCCCATCTCCTATTGCTGAAGATAGTCCATCTCGGCCAATATGAAACCAAGTCAAATATTGATCTATGCCTTTCCCTTTCAGACTCATTGTTTCTGTAATGTTGATGTATTGATAGGATTCTGAATGAATTACCTATCTAGTACTCTCCTGCCTTGAAAAAAAACTTGGTCTGTACTTTTATCATGTGTACCTATCTTTCTTGCTTCTGTTAAAGGTATACATCCACATGAACATGACATAGTAATTTAAAATATGATTATATCATTCACCTTTATGCCTCTTATTTCTTGAAGAGGATTATTTCTCCTTTACCATATCTAATTTTTTTTACATTACTTCAACAATCTTTCCTCTCTTGACCTACATGCTCCAACTACTTGCATCCTTTTGTTCATTAACTTCCAGTTCTTCAGAATCAAGAATGTTGTCTTAGACAATTCGATCCAAATGTATCCCTTTAGTTGATGCTGAGACAACACAATTGTCTATATTGTTGTCTAAAGGCTTAGAAACCTTTATAACGAGATTCCTCTCTGTAAAACAAAGTGGCTATATAGAAATCCCTTTAACGAGATTCCTCTCACTCTAAAACAAAGTGGCTATATAGAAATCCATTTAATGAGATTCCTCTAACTTTTGACCAATATGTAAGGTGGCTATCTAGATTTTTTTTTTAACGAGATTCCTCTCACTCTCAACATTATATAAGGTGGAAATATACAAACTCTCTTACAAAATTCCTCTCACTCATATCAACATATAAGGTGGAAATATATAAATGTTACAGAGTCCCTCTCACTCTTATCATTTACAATGAGTAGCTTACAATCCTTCTAATAGACTTTGGGATATATATACATATGCATATTACATTTACAAATATACATATTTACAATGAAATTTTTAGATGGTTTACTCATGGAATCATCCTTCCCATTGTGTTGGGAGGAGTCTCA
>JASDQU010585406.1:95244-116694 GCA_032191745.1 Picea mariana
GTTGATATGAGTGAGAGGGATTTTGTAAGAGAGTTTGTATATTTCCACCTTATATAATGTTGAGAGTCAGAGGAATCTCGTTAAAAAAAAATTCTAGATAGCCACCTTACATATTGGTCAAAAGTTAGAGGAATCTCATTAAATGGATTTCTATATAGCCACTTTGTTTTAGAGTGAGAGGAATCTCGTTAAAGGGATTTCTATATAGCCACTTTGTTTTAGAGAGAGGAATCTCGTTATAAAGGTTTCTAAGCCTTTAGACAACAATATAGACAATTGTGTTGTCTCGGCATCAACTAAAGGAATACATTTGGATCGAATTGTCTAAGACAACATTCTTGATTCTGAAGAACTGGAAGTGAATGAACAAAAGGATGCAAGTAGTTGGAGCATGTAGGTCAAGAGAGGAAAGAGTGTTGAAGTAATGCAAAAAAATCTAGATATGGTAAAGGAGAAATAATCCCTCTTCAGGAAATAAGAGGCATAAAGGTGAATGATATAATCATATTTTAAATTACTATTTCATGTTCATGTGGATGTATACCTTTAACAAAAGCAAGAAAGACAGGTACACATGATAAAAGTACAGACCAAGTTTTTTTTCAAGGCAGGAGAGTACTAGACAGGTAATTCATTCAGAATCCTATCAATACATCAACATTGCAGAAACAATGAGTCTGAAAGGGAAAGGCATAGATCAATATTTGACTTGGTTTCATATTGGCCGAGATGGACTATCTTCGGCAATAGGATATGGGAGTGGATGTTGAAATACATGATACATGCATTGAATATATTCATTGAACAAGACTTTTTATTGTCATGGAATCTATGAGTCAGAACCAGATCTATTAGTGACAGTGTCAGAGGCTAGAGTCAGAGCCACACTCTAGAAAGATAGACAAAAGTACACTAATCTAATGCCTAAGATCGAAGACCCAAGATGAATACTAAATTCCAAAAGGTTCAGCAAGATGGAAGAGTGAATTATCATCACTAATTTGTTTAGTATCTATACTTTTAGAGGTCCAAACGTTCTTCATTGGGAAGGTGTGATCTAGGAGGATCTAAGGAATGCTTGTAGAGGTCTAGGAGGATATGGAATGCTCACAAAGGTCCCAAGGGACCTATAAAATATCAAAATTAGACCATCCCAAATTATCTCTAAAATGGCATCATTTCATAGATCTCGTCGTCATCTTTCCAACTATGCAAACGGCAAGTCAAACAGAGTTCATATGCAAAAGTTATGAGCGGTCAAAGTTTAGTCAAATAGGTCAAAGTCAAAGTCAAAGGGGTGAAAGGGTGACATGTGTCACTACTGCAAGGGTGACACATGGTATGACCATACAGATGATGTGGATACACCCCAAGATTCCATGTGGTTCTACCGTATGTTGACTGGGAAGATGAGTTGGCAATTGACTGGGAAAGGTACAGTCCAGTTGGACCAATCACATATTGACAAGTGGCAAGGTTTAGTCAATGAGAGGTTACCACGTGGTGACATCCCATTGGCATAAATTGGTATGGTTTATAAAAAATTATGGAGTCAATGAGGGTCGAACCCGCGACCTCCATAACCTCCCAAAGTTTTAATAAAGCCTCCATTTTCAATGCTCCATGTATTAGTTCTTAACCTTTATATGTTGTTAATATTATTTGAATGGGGTTAAAGATATGTTTGGAGGGAAAAGGGGCTAAGGGATAAACCCCCAACCCCTGGTCTATATGTTATGCATGCGACCAAACTCCAAGAATTTCAGGGGGCTAATGAACTATATACCATATATAACATATGGTATATACCATATGTTATAACAACTATTTGCATATATAAAACCAACCAACAAATGTGCTAACAAGGAGAGGATCGCAGGAATGGAAACCCCGACCTGCTCCAATTATAGCCAACTCCATAACCACTAGGCCAACAATCTCACTTATTTCAAGATGTCGATATATTTAATGATAAAGTTGCCAAATAGTGCAGATGCAGGTTGGAGGGCCCACGACTTATATATGGGCGCATATCCCAACACTTCAGGAATTCCCAGGTCTACAAAAATCTCGAGGTGGAATGAATCCAAATGTAGGGTACAAATTTCGAGGTCATATGGATGTCTTAAATTACGTTCTAGGAAGAGGCCAAGTATGGTTGTCTCGTAAAGCATGTCATGAGGTATATTGTCCAAACATAGGCAACTTTATACTCATTTTTCACGATTTTTCACAAGGATCATGAATTTGAGGTCTATTTTGTGATTTGAGGTCATTTTTAAAATTATTAGTTCAAATTTCCATTAATGAGCATTTAGCATATTGTTTTGTGTGTCGAAGAAGGTTTGATTGAGCCAGTTCAGAAATGGGTCGACTTTATAGTCATATTTCTCATAATTTTGCAAGGATTTAAATGGTGAACTTATTTTCTTGTTTTGAGTAATGAAATTAAAGAGAGTCCATTAAATTGGATTTTGTGAGCCCATATTGTAATGTAATATGGTATTTTGAGATGATGGGGAACAATCATGCTATCTAAAGGGACTTTGAAGATGAAGTTATGTATGTCATCTACATGTGTAATTTGAGTTATTTTATTTTCTATTGTGTCATCTCATTTTTCAGTAAACTAATCATCATTTCATGAGTTTTGGATAAAGAGCACATCATCAAAATTCTGTAAATCACCTCAATACATTCAGTAAATTATTCTAGATCAAGTTAGATGTTGCATGTATATATTTAAAGGAATAAGTGGTGTCTAAGGATTTTTGGATCAGTCTCATAGAAGACGTGGAGGTCTACTTGGAATATTTCCCTCACATTGGCCTCCTCATGAACATAGTGGTGATTGATGTTCCAGATTCTTGGGGCATGATATTATCAAGAAGTTGGGCTTTCATGCTTGGTGGATTTCTCAGCATGGACCTTACTTATGCACATATTCCTATGGGAGATGGTACTTTCGATATTCTATATAACCGAGAGGTGTCTAGAAAACATGTGTTGGATCAAAATGATCCTGACTACAGTAGTAAGGATGACTTTGATGAGGCTCCATATACCATTGAGTATGATTCATGGGACCTGCATTTTATGCAGAAGGACTGCATAGATACGCTACTTCCGAGGACAAATGAATACAAAGAAAAAATTGAAAATTTCCAGGGAAAAGAGTTGGGGTCCATCAAGATACTAAGAAAGAAGAAGATAAAAGAGATAAAGAACGTGAAAAATTAATTAAAGATATGGTCAATGCAGAACCACCTTCATACTCTTACATTGAGAACATACCTTACATTAAATTCAGTGAAGGGAGCCTTGCACTCATGTGGGATAATAGGAAGGAAAAGTCCAAATTTGTCCAGAATAATGATGTCTTATGGCTTGGCCCTTACATCATCAAGAATAATTTCGAGAAGTGAAGCTACCACTTGTCATCCATGGATGGGAGAAATATTCCATTACCAATTGATGGATCTCTTCTCTGACCCTATGTTCAAGGAACCTTACTTCTTCAAGGCCTAGGCCCCAGGTAAGTAGGTAGGTCATCTTGCTTTCTTGCATTTGCATTTTTCTTGCTCATGGTAGTTTAGTTGCATCTCATTTTCACTTTTCATTTTGATCTACTTGCATTTTTTTTCATCATTGATTTATATCATTTTCTTTCATCATTTTACATGTTATTTTAGAAATTTTGGCAAAATGCAATTTTTTTTTTCTAAGATTAGTTGTCAATTTTGATTTTTGAGATTTTGATTGTATGAACAAAGGATGAGCATGCCATCCTATATTCCCAAACATGTTTTTTTGTTTCATTGTGTGTAGTCACATGTCTTACCAGAAGATGATATGGTTCTCATGCACTCTAAGTCGAGCACATGTCACCAAGTAGGAGCCACATGTTACCCCCCCCATTTCTAGGGTTAACTAAGGATATGATGTCTCAAGGCCCTCAAGTTGTAGACATGGAGTACCAAGAGACAGACTGGCAGACAGAGCCCCATATTACACCACCCATCACCATGAGATCGATGGTTGCACCATTCACCACACCATCTTGGCTCACAGAGGACAACATGTCTTTCTCCATGAGGTAATGATTATGGTGTTGTGGTAAGTGTCATTTTAATAAATGAAGCATTTAAATATGTTGCAAAGGGTTCTTCCTTGATTTTGAAAATGTTTTCTTGGAAATTATTCTCTTTTCCCTATTTCACCTTGGTGATTGACATTGTGTCCTAGTAAGTGGTCACCCTCTGGGAAAGGGTTTCTGCTGGGGGGGTCTCCTTGATGATTCATCTTACCTCTCCCACACATACTTGCCACTTTCCATGTTTTTTTCCCTTTGTTTCCTCATATTTTGGGTTTTCGGGCCACATTGACCCAAGAAGGGCTTGTACTTATTTTCATCGGAATAAGGAGTTGAAGGCCCAGAGGCTTGTAGCTGAAAAAATATAAAATCCAATCATAAACCTTCCAGATTCTTTCCCACGGATCCCGAGAATAATGAATTTTTTCTGACAAAAAAATGAGGGACCCGTAAAATAAATAACTAATTGAACATGCCAACCAAGGTAGAGCATGTGTGGGAAATGTTTTTCATTCTTAGGTAGAAGTCCCACACATCATCTTCAACTTAAGGAAGCACGGTGTGACCAGGGTAGAGTTAAGGTGGGTAATATTTTTCATGTTTAGTTAGAAGTCCAACTTTAGTTTCAACCTGGGAACACTCTAATAAATTAAATGGAAAAAGGGCTTGGAAAAATCATGCATCGTGGACGAAGGGAAACACACCCTCTACAAAGGCACCCATAAATGAGACAATATGAGCCCTTGTATCTCAAGAATACCCCAATTCCAAAAGTATTACCCCTATCTACCTCATACTCTTCACATGACTTAGAGAGGGTCCACCTGGGAAACACTCCTTAACTTGGGGAATGATTCACCCAATAGGTTGCCATGAGATCCCTCCCATACCTAAATTTGGAAAGTTCCATAAGGTATTTGATCATTTGTTTATTTTGAGAGGGGGGACTTGATGCACATGTTTGGGTGGTTCTTTTATTATATATGGCTTACTTGACATGATTCTTGTGATTTGTGATCCCTTGGAAGGTGAATTTTCTTATCTTTGCGGGGCCTTGATAGGTGGAAGTTATTTCGTGAAGGAACAAGGTCACTTGGACCTTCACTTGGGGCTTGAATCCCACATGATAGATGATGCACCCTTGCTTATTGGAAAACTATGTCATATAAGTTTCCTTTGGAGGCACTTGAGGATCCCATGTAGGTGATTTTCTAGCCTTCCCAGCCCCAACGACTTGCCTTTGGAGGCCTTACATTGCATTTCTATGGTATGACATCACATGTGGAAGGCTAGGGTTAGATGCTGGTTTTGATTATGACTTGGCACCTTTTGATGGATAGAAACTCTTTCCATGCATCAGAGCAATGGGTGGCTTTATTCATGGCCTTTGGATTCCCAATGATTTCTTCTAGAGGGAAAAACGTCTCACTTGGAGGCTAATTAGGGCATGGTTTCACTCCTCTTAGGGGAATTTTTATGTCAATTTTGAATTATAGCTTGTAAAGGGGAAATTCTAGGAGGTTGGCCTCCCTAATTGTGTTTTACACTAAGTAATGTGGACAAACAATTTTATGAAGACCTCCTATAAATATAGGCTTGCTCATTTCATTTAGACACATCATAACACTTGAGAATTATATACTTATGGCTGAAATTTTCACCCTCTTTGGGAAAAGCACATGTCTCTATATCTTTTGCAAATTTTGGATGCTAGTTACTTGTCTTGTGGAAGGAATTGGTGCACTATCTCCTGGATGCTTACCTCTTGCATGTATGGTAGAACATTCTTGGTAGATAAGGGTTTTACTTGCTATGTTTTGAAATTGGTAAGGAATTTATACATATTGTTAGTATTTCTTATTGTTTCATGGTTGTTCTTGTCTAAACCCTTGGAGGAGTATAAGGGAATACACCCTCCACCAAGTCCAGTATTATTGTTAAGTTGATAAGCTATTGCAAAGGTTTCTAGGAGGAGTAAAAGGGCTTACACCCTCTTAGATTTACCTTGCTATTTTTTTTCATGCTCTAGGAAGTAAAATGGATTACACCCCTAGAGAAGTTTCAAACACTAGCTCTTAAAAAAGAGACTCCATAACCCAATTGATAAGGCACTTGTCTATTTTTTCATTGGAGAAATAAAATCTTTGCATTGGAATACATGAAAAATAGATATTTCATGATTGTTTAAATTGGAACTTGTTCTTCATGGTTTTAGCTTGCTTGAGCCACTAGGGCATCTAGCTTAGCCTGGTAATTGTCTTGTTGTAATAAAATTAATGCTACAGTCATTAGGGCTGCAAAAAAAATAACTTAAACGCTTTCATTGCTCACTAATCTACCATTAAAACTTTCTTGCAAGTTGTCATAATTAATCTACTTGTCATTATCTATCTTTTGGGTGGATTGTTTGTCGATTTTAGTGGTTAGATATTGTTGTTGTAGCAATTATTTTCTACATCCATAAGGATGCCTTGATACATTTCTTATAACATAATTTAGTATCCCTATTTTACCATCAAAATTTGTGCTACAATATTGGGATATTATCTATATGATTAGGATTTGATTACCCAATAATTATATGGTGTTTTACATGGTTAACATTGAAGTTATTAATACTTTACATATATATCTATATGTGTGTGTGTTGCTAAATGTTTTGGACAACAAGGTTTCTTTCTTCTTTCTTGTTCCCTTTTGGTTAAAGGCTTGTTTATATATCATTTTTCTTGTTCCAGGAAGGTTTAACATTGTCTTTCAAGTACACAACACTTTGGCAACCATCCTTCATCAAAAAGACCCTTTTCCAAGCCTTTTCTCACTTCCAAGATTGACCTATATGGGTTTCATTGGTCATCTTCTCACTTTCCATCTCAATACCCCTAGGGTCACCGATATTCCCCCCTTGTGGTGACTCATCATCACTAAAGCAAGGGTATTATCTATCTAAGGTGACAGTGGGTAGCTACTCCCAGAGTTTTCTCACTCTTGTGGATTGGGTTAGGATTTTCCCAACCTACAATCTGTGCGATAACAACTGCTACAGAAAATCAGAGCTCAATTGAGGATGTATGATATCCAAACATGTCAAGATGCCTTGAAAAAGGCCCAATGCATAGAAATATATGTTGATGTACCATCGAAATCCTCAATGATGGAGAAAATACTAGAATAAAAACTCAAAATTTTGTAACAATCCTTAAAAAATAAGGCCATCAGATGAAATGAACTTTGGTGCGCCCTTTGTTCTAATGAAGAGCATAAAAAATGATATTGAAAATTCAACGATGCACTAGATCCCAACATTCGTCATATTCATATCGAAACTTTCTACAACATATTCCAATCCATGACAAATCATACAACTATAGATTGTCCACATAATTTAAAAACTGCCAAGCCAAAGTGACACCACGTCTGTGAAGAAAACAACCATTCAACACAAGAGTGTCGACTAAATAGGTGAAATAAGTCAAATGTGCACACAGTCTATCATACACAAGCCGTTGAATAGAAAATTGACCAAGGAATAGGAAACACATATCAAGGTCGTGGTTGAGGTAGTTACAAAGGAAGAGGAGGTCGTGGTTGAGGTAGTTACAAAGGAAGAGGAGGTTGTGGTTAAGGAGGTTAAGGATGTGATCAGGGTCGATATTATTGCCTCAATTGTTGGAAATACGATCACATAATTCTCAACTATCCCATCAAGGACAAAACCAACTTGAAATTATGAAACATATGTGGAGTGGGTGATCACTCACTCAAATATTTTCCCATAGTATTGGAGAAAGTAATGAATAAAAGGAATGTGAACCCCCTACACAATATACCCAAACAAGAGTTTTTAAACTCAAATAATCTCCATGTTGTAACAAGATCAAGCAAATGTCAATATAATTATCGATAATCACCAGTTCGACAATTGGGATACCAAAATACCTACCCTGATCCAGATCAAGAAGAAAAGCTAATGTGGGAAGCGTTGAAATTTTTCAAAAAAATCGACCAAGAAAAAAAAATGGTTATGTTTCCGGCTGGAACTACACGAGATTGAGTGGACGAGATCTGTGGAAGAAACGTGCAGAGAATGAAAGTATAGAAGGGAATTCTTATGCCATGGAATCCAACGAAGGTGGAGATTGAAATATGGTTGAAAACAAAGGAAATTGAGTTTGCGTGGAAGGACAAAAGAAACCCTAAGTTCACACTGCACAAATATCTTGACAAATACATGTTTAACAACTTGCATGAGGTATTTTTCTGTGATCTTCTTCATTTTTTGCAGGAGTGGTTATTGATATTAAAGGACAACCACCTTATAAAACGAATCTGACAACTGGAGTGGAATCATGTGGAAATCGTACAGTTACAACAAGTTAATAACAAATTTACGTGCGCAGTATATTTCTAGTTAGAAAATATTGTTGTAGGATTTATCACCGAATTTGCAGTAGATACCGTGAAGTCCTACATTGCAGCAGAGCAATATTTTCTAAAGGGACCCAGAGGTAGGTGTTAGCACTCTGTAAATTCATTTGGCTGAGAAAAAAAAAGACTGAGGTAACCTACAAACCAACTTTAAGACTGGAAACTAGCCTTTCCAATCTAGATAGGGCTCTCTCTGAGAGCTAGTCTCTAATAGATATGACTTTGGATTGTCGACTAGATTTATGTGTTTGGGAAATGTTTATGGTTTTGCTGGCAAGGAAATACAGAACTTTGGGCTATCGATTCAACCTCCTGAAAGTGAGAGAAATCAATGACTGGTAAATGAAACTTTGAGAGGATAAAGGATAAATAGGCAATGGTATTTCAGTTTAAAAGTCATTGTGTATGGAAGAAGAGAAAGGTACATAAAGAAAATCAGACCATTAAAGTTGAATTCTAACTTACTTAGAAGAAAACACAGAGTTCAAATCGCTGAGTCTATAGCACTACGCAATGAATTTTAAACTTGTCGGACATTCCAATTTAAACAAAGAGAACATATATGAATTTATAGGAAACATGAAGTACATACATAGATAGAATCACAATACATCAAACCATCACCATTAGAATATTTTCGTTAAAGCCTCGGGACATCTACATTGTTATTTCTATTTAGATTCAAAGATTACATTCAAGAGTCCTCTGTCTACACTAATTTTCCAACCTCACTTACATTGAAAAGAAACAATATATAGAAAAACCACACCCTCTCAGGCTGCTATGCCTCAAACTACTTCTCCTAGAATTTGGCTTTTGGTTACTTCCTCCCAGATGCCCTTTTGAATAGAGTTTACTAAAATTGGAAACCCAACTATACACAATCATAACACAACTGTCGTATTCATATTAATCATTTAGTCATGAGTAAGATTCAATCATCAGGTTGTGATGCATCAATGTTTCTTTTACGGGGTGCCCAAGTGATCGAACGTACTGTCGGAAACTTTTCCACCTTGTGTAATGGGCTTTGGTTGTTGTTGTGCGATAACTGATTGTAGCATGAACGTGGCAAGCTGGTGTAGAGGATGTTGGTTTGTGTTCGCTCATGCACTCCATGTGACAACAAAGGTTGGGAGGCCACACATATCTTCCAAAAATGGCATGTGTTTCTCTTACACTTGTCCTCCTCTATAGGTGAGTTTACAATATCTGTGCGACAAATATTCACCGCATGGATGTCGCGTCAGACTTCTTGTTACCAACAAGAAAAAGGACATGCAGGGAGGAATATTCCATGTCACGACCAAAAAATACAAAATGGGGATGCCTCACTCATGCCTTTGGCCTCACCTGCAACCTTAAAACTCTGAGTGTTTTCCTAAGAGACTAGTTTCATCTGTTCAAATTCTTCAATTGTCTCCACAAGACCACATTCCCTTTCATATTTTCTTAAGCACTGGAGGAAGCTACGCGGGCATTATCCATGGTCAATATACATTCCCTAAAGTGCTATGTGATTCTTTCCTCTGACACCCTTTATTCCTCCCACAGCTGAATGATTACGTCTTGCACCTCTTTGAACTGTCTTTTAAGCCAATTTGCATTCCCTGCTTGATCCTGTGACGTTGGCGTTTCAACAGTCCTTTCTGCCAACTGTCTTCTTAATTCTATGATAGATCGGAAATGGAATTTATTCCCAAAACATCACAGTTTGATTGCGCCATTAATTTTATGAGCCCTTGAACCTTAATGATCTTTGTAGGCTTGATTTTGAGTTCATATTCCAACATTACTGTGATCCATTTACCCCTTCTCCCTTCAGGATTAGGATGAGTCAAGATATCCTTAACGAAATTACTAGGCACATAAGCAATGACGTGGGAATGAAATATATAAGTTCTAAATTTCTTGAGGACCTTCACCAAGTCATATGTTTGTTTTTCCAGGATATCATACCTTAGTGGGGAGTCTCTCAATGTCCTGCTGAAATAGGCTATGGGATTTTCAAAGTTCTTCTCATCCTTTTGTAACAAAACTCCAGTGATGGTGTGTTCTAAGGAAAACGAGAACAAAATAAATCCCTTCGCAAAATCTGGGTTGGCCAACAATGGAGCTTTGGTCAGTGCCACCTTATAATCTTCGAACGAATTACTAGCTTCAGGAGTCCATTTTATTTCATTACCTTTCCTGAGCATGTTTGTGATGTGATTTATAATATTATTCAAGTTGGGAATGAACCTTCTCAGAAAATTTACCTTTCCTAGGAAAGACTGCACCTCTTTCTTACTCCTGGGAGTGTCGATCTTCATAATCCCTTCTAGTTTGTTGGGGTCTATCTTTATGCCTTCTTTTGAGATGATGTGTCCAAGCAATTTTCCCTCTTGCATCCTAAAGTTTGATTTTTTTCAAATTTAATGAGATGCCAAACTTTATGCATTTATGGAAAACCTTCTTTATATGTTCAAGATGTTTCTCATAGAAATATGAAAACACCGTGATATCATCCAAGTAAATCACAAAAAAATTATATTTATCATCGGCAAAAGCTATGTCCATGGCCCTTTGGAAAGTCGCTCCAGTGTTCATAAGTCCAAAAGGCATTTTTACATACATGAAAGTACCCCAAGGTGTTGTAAAGGTTGTCTTCTCCTGATCATTTGAGTGCACCATGATCTAGTTGTAACCATAAAAACCGCCGAGCATTGAAATTTTATGAGATCCAACCACCTTCTGTAGGATGTAGTCCATCTTAGGAAGTGGATAGTTTTCTTTGAGAGACACCCTGTTTAGATTTTGAAAGTCCACACACAATCTTATTTCACCACTTTTCTTTCTGACAAGCACAAGGTTATCCACCCACTTTGAAAACCTCAAGAACACGATAATTTTGGCATTGAACAATTTCTTTACCTCCTTTTCAATCAGTGGTAGCAGCAAAGGGTTGATTCGTCTCAAATTTTTCTTCAAAGGATTTTGATCCTCCTTAATGGGGATTACATGTTGAATTACTCCAATGGCATAGACCTTCAAGTCTTCATAACTCCATGCGAAAACATTAGGGAAGTCTTTCATGAGGTAGATATACCTCTGTTTGATTTATGGATCGAGTGTTTTCGACAGTCTGATTATCTTAGGATTATCTTGAGTATCGATGTTGCAATCCTCTATATCTTCGTCGTTCGCAGAAATCCTGGGATTTTTGGCTACATCATTTTCATCAAACAACTTTTCTAATGGGACCAAGCCTTTGGGGATAATGTTGTTTTTTAGCTGCACTATATCACTCCCAGCTATCTGATTGTGAAAGGAGTCATTGTTGTTGAACGTAGTTGCACCTTCATCTTCTTCACAACAACACTCATCATCAATATTCACGTTAGCGAACTCATCGCTCATTTGGAGGAATCTCTCTACCTATTTATCATCTTCAAACACTTTCCAATATTTAATATTATCTGGTATTGTGGGCCTATGTTTGACTTCAATTTCATACTTCTTATTTGGAAAAATTGGAATTTTGAACACCAAAGTCAAAGTTTCCAAAGCATTTGGAATTTGATTTTTCTCCCTAGGAATCACTGACAAGTTGTACTATGAAAACTCTTCATGGAGATCCAGCACCAAATTTCTATATGCTCTTAGTTTGGGATGATTGGACTGGTATATACTCTTTACCTGATTTATGATGAGCTCAAAATATCCATGTACAACTATCCTTTTAGCTCCCAATTCCTTTAAAGTTCTCAAACCCAAAATCAGTGCCTCATATTCAGCCATATTATTTGTACAATAAAAAGCGAGCTTGTAAGAACAGATTTTTTTACCCACTTTGGGAGGGTTAATCCACACACCAGCTATGGCTCCCTCCCTACTGACAGCTCCGCCAAAGCTCATATTCCACATTTCATTTTCCTTGTGGTTTCTCTGATCTGTAATATCCTATGTTCGACGTGCAGTCTTGTCTTTGATAGTTAGGAAAATTGTTGGCTTCCCCTCTTCAAAACTTAAATCATTATAAAAAATAAAGGAGCCAACTTCGGTGTCGATAGAGTAAATAGGATGATTATTTAGTTGGGTTTTTCTACTCACCATGTACTTGAGAAACACTTCTCTGTAAAGTCTCCTTTATTGGCCAAAAACAGGGATGGTAGCGTACAACATGTGCATCTGTAAGGTTCCCTTTAATTTTGTAGCCCAAGATCTAGATAACAACATGTCTAATTTTGGGGGAATTTCCGCAACCACCATGTCCATGACCAGGATATTTGATAGGATTTGGGATAATGACACGACCAAGTCTTTGATCAAACCAAAGCACTTCACCTTTCTTGAGTCAAAAGAGAAAAGGTCTTTATAAGGTCTTGTGACATCCAGGCCTAAATCATCCATGACCACCTTGGGCATGAGATTATGTGATGCGCATGAATCTAACATGGCATTATGTAAGGTCATGTCATGAATTTTAAGACTGACATAGAAAGGAGGAACATCATCAGTCTCGCCACGTTCTTCTACGTGAAGACCAAATAAGATGGCAGGGTGGTCATCTTGGATGTTCAAGGTGTCGAGATCTTCTTCCATATTTAACATTTTAATGATCTAGTTTATATATTCTCCCTTCTTGATTATCTCATTAAACGGAACATAAATTTTTATTTTGACCATTTCGCTTTCAAAATTAAAAGGAGGAGGAGCTTTTTCTACCTCTTTGACGAACGTTTCCTTTCTTGCCTCGGGTGCTTTCTTTAGAGATTCTTCCTTTGATTTTCCTTTCTCCATCACATCCCTTGTTGAATGATCTTTCTTTGGTTGGCTTGAAGAAGGAGTGTTCAGCTGGGGTTCTCTTGTGAGATTTGCCTTCGGAATCTTTGCATGCGTATTTTTGCTTCTGAGGTTATACTGCTTCTGAAACTGCATAATTGCATTATGGTATCCCTTCCTAAACTCCTTTATTTATGAAGACAATGTATGATCATTCTACATCATAAACCCATCATTCACATCCATAAATTGATCATGCTCTCCTTTTGCTAAGAACACGTATGTTTCTGTATCATCGCAACAATGCATCTGGTCTTGGATCATTTGGTAAAAATCTTCATTTGCATAGTTGTTTTAGAAAGGAGGTCTTATATGTTGATCACCTTGATCTCTCTGGTCCCTTTTCCTGGTTTGCAGAACTGGAGCTCTTCTAAAATTTTGATTTATGGGTTGGAAATCATTTTTCTCCCTGGTTGCAGGCTTGTTCTCCACGGACATCCTTTCCATAATTTTTTCCATAGTCTTCATCATCAAGTCAAATTTTTGTTTGACAATCGAGATGTAGAGGGTTGTCTGTACCCTTGGGGATTTTTCCCATTTATGTCAAAATTTTGTTTGATCTTTCTCGACACTATCAGATTTACGTAAACTTTAATCGCGTTGATCATCATAGAACCTAAGGTATTAGATATTCTTTCTCTTAACAGCAAGGCAAAGTCACTGTCAAAAGAATCAGCGTATCAAAGCTGGGAAACTCCATAAGGGGGTTTGAATTCTGTAGGAATTGAATTATAAACTTTCATGAATCTGGCCGAGAACTCTTGCATTGTTTCCACTAGTGATATTTTTATATTGTTGTACTGAGTTAGTAATTGTAGATGATTCTTTATATCACCCCATCTGGCAAGAAACAATGTTTCAAAAGCTGCAAAATCAGGGATGTTCATTGCTTGAAGGGCCTTGAACCACTTTCTAACCTCCCCTAAGAGACTCTATGCAAACAATATCATTTTTGCATCCTCATGATCAACCTCTTCCAGGTCAACAAAAACATTAAACCAATCCAAGTGCTTTTGGGAAAAATCATTTCCTTCGCCATCATATAATGTGATCCTCTGATTATAATTCTGGGGAAAATCATGTAATTGGGCTGGCAAGGAAAGAGGGGCGAACTTGGTGGCCATGACTCTCAGAGGTTTTTGAACTGGCTGGATGGTATGAGTGGGGATTATGGCAGTTCGCAGGGGGTTAGTTGGTATCAAAGATTGGAAGTTTTTCTCATCGAAAACTATTTCATTCAAATAGGATTATGATCTGGACCTAAACAGAGTTTGTTCAAATATTAAATCGAATTCAAGGTCGTCGATGCTTTGAAATCCATCTTTGGGTAAATATAGGTTCTTGTCTAGGTAATATAATGGGTCAGGTACCCTTTCCTTTGCTTTGCGCAGAAGTTTTTCGGGATCAAACACAGACGCTACAGGTTCTAGATCAAGGTTCACTCTGGTATAAACTTTCTTCGAAGCTAGGATTTATGATTCTGACTACTCTATGCTACTGATCTTATTTATTGGAGTTTCCAAGGTAAAATACGCTTCAACCAATATGGATGTCTGGCCCACTATTATCCTCAGGGGTCAAACTACAACTTTAGTCGTTTTCCCAAGGAAATATTTATCAATATCATCCCCGACAATGATGCCAAGATGTTAGCACTCTATAAATTCATTTGGATGAGAAAACAAATGACAGAGGTAACCTACAGACCAAATTTAAGACTGGAAACTAGACTTTCCAATCTAGAGAGGGATCTCTCTAAGACCTAGTCTCTAATATATATGACTTTGGATTGTGGGCTAGATTTACGTGTTTGGGAAATGTTTATGGTTTCGTTGGAAAGGAAATACAAAAATTTGGGTTATGGATTCAACCTCCTAAAAGCGAGAGAAATCAATGACTGGTAAATGAAACTTTGAGAGGATAAAGGCTAAATATGCAATGGTCTTTTAGTTTAAAGGCTCTACGATTCTTTCCTCTAACACCCTTTTTTTCTCCCGGAACTAAATGATTATGTCTTGCACCTCTCTAAGATGTCTTTTGAGATAATTTTCATTCCCTTCTTGATCCCGTGACGTTGGCGTTCCAATAGTCCTTTCTGCCAGTTGTCTTCTTGATTATCTGTTTTCCTAATAAAATTCGGCGATAGCAAGCTACGCTTGCTTCAGCTACTATGACGACTCCTGAGAATCCACGTTTTCATTTTGTGACCTTCTCTGTATTTCACTAATTCCCCTATTTGAACCTTCAACAGGTTTTAGCTGAATAACGTGCATGAGTAACTTCTCGACAACAGACTGGGTGCGCGGTTTGCTGGGAGCTTGGGTCTCCTTGGGCTTCTTAATCAACCTTGGCCTAACTCTTTTTTGGGGTGTTGGCTGCTGGGATGACGAGTCTTGTATTTCCTTTCCCTTTCCCTTGGCCTCTTCCCTTATCGCCCTTGCGTTTTGGACTGTTTTTTCCCTCGTGGATAAAGGAAAGTCTCCTTTGGGGTCCCTGGGATGTCGACTGAAATTAGAAATGAATCCCAATATTTGTCTAGCCATCTCAATTCTTCGACTACCAACAACTTGATCAATGATAGATGGAATAGATTTTTCCTCGGCTGGTTATCCTCGGCCTGGATGTCGTATGCCATCCTTTCTAGGCTTCGATGCAAGAATAAAGGTAGGTTCAAAGGTTTTTTCCATGTGAAGTGCATCAACAACCTATTTTGATATGGGTACACTCTATCAAAACTTCCTTCACATGTAAAATACCTTCTAATTACCTTTAGGATATTTTGGAAAGGCTCACAAAGGTACTGACTTGGAACACCTACTCTGATTTTCCCATTTAAGAAGTTGGGCTTGATAACGTCTTCATAGCACAAAATGTCTAAAGGTATGCCTTTAAACCACTTTTCACCACGTGGAGGGATCGCTGTCACAACTGACATAGTTTCCTCTATCACTCGGAAGGTGATTCCCGTAATGGTTGCGTTGAACCCATTTAAACTGAGCGAACTATTCAGCCAGCTTCGCATTGTACCCTTTGATCTTTTCACAATAGTGCATACATCCGACCTATTCAAAAGATTCCCTAATATCTGGATCTTCGTTGATTAATGCCAAGTTTTGAGGCTTATAACTCATGGCCCTGCCACTTCATGCCTTCTTTATTATGCTTTGGGATGTTGTCATGATGCCAATGTGTATTCATTTCACGTGCATGGTAATGATTAGTAACATCCTCTCTGAGTGACAAATAATAATGATGTACTTCACAGAGGCCTGTAAAAAAGGGAGTGATAGAAACTTTTCACGATGATAAAAATCATACACAGGAGTCCACTGTGTGACAATAAGTCACGATGGAAAATTTTGGCACAGTAGGATATCGATGCGGTGGGAAAAAACAACGAGAGGCTCTTCGCGGTAGGGAAACACAATGGAAAATTATGGCGCAATAGAAAAGTACTGGGAGACTTGTCACGACAGAAATAATTTAGGCGCAGAACGAAATGCAGCACAATAGGAAGGAACTCCAAAGAAGGAAGGTTGACCATGAGAAGCAATATTGTCCAACACGCTAGCTTGCAACGAACTCCAACAAGATTTAAACAATGATTGAAAATGATGAAAGAGACATGGAAACTTGAGAATAGACTCACAATATGAATGATGGAGATCATATTACCCATATCAGAGGGCTCCAAGATTTGCAAAAAAAACCACAGACAACGCACAAATCTGGAAAGTAAGGGAGAGGCATGCAGGGTCACCAGTATTTATACTCGAACAGTTAAGGGAAGGAATCATGGCAGAGGATGATAAATCCATGGCAATGAGAAGTTTAGAAGCAAGTTGAATATTTGCACAACAAACTTGTGTGACGAGTACACTTTTATTTGTGCAAAGTACAGATGATAAGAGTGGTAGTGATCCAAAAAGGATCCAGAGAAGGCTAAGAACAACTCAGAACTCACAGAGACAACTCAGAACACTCGGAATGGCTCTAGCAGATAAAGAAAGGGAAAAAATTCAAAGTTCCCAAAACTCAATGAAAAGTGCATGATCGTGAAGAGTGTGTCGCAAGCTTTCTAACGACACAAACGACTAGTCAAACATAGTTACAGATTGAAATATATTCATGGTCAAAGTTTGGTCAACCTAACCCAGTCAGCAAGGGATGAGTCAACATATGTACTAATGATGTCAACATTCGTACATATGATGTCATCATCCATACAACACACGTGGAAATAGAATGGAAGTGACACATGGCATGCTGACATCAACATGATTATGTGGCAGCACCAGAGGCTGCCACGTGTCACCCAGTTTTTGGCTTTTTGGACCGATCCATGGACCAATCGGATCATGCCATGTGGTAGTCCACACAAATGATGTGGCATGCTGACATGGAATGTCGACATGGCATGTTGACTTGGCATGGAGCAGCATGGCCCAATGAGAGGTCGCTACGTGGCCCAATCAAGGGTTGTCACGTGGCAGGAGGGAAATGCACAAGGATAGCCCATGAACAAATTTTGAAACAAAGTTGGCAGGTCTGCCAAATATGGAGGACCATGCCAACTATAGCCATGGTTATATCATTGGAGAACCTTCTAGCGTCCATGTTAAAGGTAGTAGAGCGGTTATGTAATATATAACAATAATAAACCAAAAACGAGAGTCTACGGGGCTTGACCCTAGAACCTCCACCATAATCTATGCCTTAACACTTCCACCCCTAACCACTAGGCCACGGGTACCACATGTTTTTTATCGCCCAAATTTATTATTAAAACATGAATCCTCCCAACCACGGGGGAGGAGGCACGCAAACTGTATGTCCTTTTGGGCATGCTTTTCAATGCACGGTACAGTCATCATTGCAGGTTTCATAGGGCACAAAAATTGAGACAGAATTCTTCTTGAGCCTAGGAGTGCTAGAGTCAAATCGAGGTGCGAAGATAATAATTTTTGGGTCATTCGAGGCATGGTGTTGTCTGTTTTCTTATATGAGCATTATTTTTGCAGCTTGATTTCAGAATGAGGTATACTTATGTATTTTTCCAAATTCTTTTGTTGAGTTAATGAAAGAGCCTACCCATTTGAGAGCAAGACCTTGAGATGTGGTCCACCAGGGACAAACTCCGTTATCAAGTTTTTGTGTTCATATGTAATGCTTATGTCTCTTCATTTTTTAGTTTTCCCTTCTTTAATGGTGCACTTTAATTTATGCTCATTTAATGCAATTCTTTATAAGTCACAATGAAAAGATCCTGGATCATGTTGGTATCAGAGCAATTGTCTTTGACTTGAATTGTTGAGTGTGAATTCTTACTAGGGCCAAGCATAAGCAGGGTGAAGGAACTCTTAAGATTTTCAATCTTGAAGTTGGTTGTGCATCCTGAAGGAAGAAAATGGCAGAAGAGGACAAGCGTGATGAACAGGAGAAAAACTTTCACATGGTATTTTATCGCATGTCATAAATGGTTGAAGGAATATATGGAGATTACGAGAAGAGGATGAAAAAGAAAGAGGAGAAAAAGGAAGCACGTGCAAATGATGATGCTTCGGTAAAACAAGGGGCTAGAGGAGATCCTCCTGAGAATCCATCTTCACCTTCAAGTTATAGTTCTTCTTCCTCTGAGCATTTTCATCATTCTCATCATTCTAGCCATAAAGCCTCTTTTAAGAAACCATTATTAAAGCTTGATGTAAAATTTTCTTTACCTATGTTTAATGGAGATGTTAATCCTAAAAAGATAGATAATTGGATCCGACAGGTTGAAGTGTATTGTCATGTCTAGCATATTGATGAAGAGGAAGTTAAAGTGCAACCAGATTATCTTCGGTTGGAAGGCACCGCTCTCATATGGTGGGAGAGAAAGCTTCGGGACAAAAGTAAGTGTGGTAATATTCTTTCCTCATGGTCAGAATTTAAATCAGCAATAAGGAATCAATTTTATCCATTAGGGTATTTACATAAAGCAATGATGGAATGGAAAACTTTAAGGCAAAGTAAAGTTCAAACTGTACAAAGTTTCACAGAAGAATTTAGGAAGAAATCTCTTGCATTGAACAATCCTTTGGATTCTTATGAAAGTTTAATGAAGTATATTGGCGCACTTCACAGTTATATTCATCATACTTTGCTCTTGTTTAACCCCACTAGTCTTGACGAAGTTTGTGTGCAATCCACTCACCTTGAGAACAGGGGGAAACATGTTCAAGAAGTTCCCACAAATAAACCTTCCAATCTCCCACATAATACTTTTAAGATGTTTAAAAGGAAGGACAAGAAGACCGCTACAGTGACGAGAGAAGGAGGAAAACCATCTTGCACTCATTTCAAGAAGAGTGGTCACAATGAATAAAATTGTTGGAAAATACATCCAGAAAAGAAAATGAAACCGTTCGGTGGAGAGGGGAATACAAAGACCATTTCTACAGTGCAACAATATCTTGGTTCCGATTCAAGAGATGAAGGAAAGAACACAATGGTTGGAGTACAAGGTAAATATTCTCTTCATTCTAGTTCAAGTTCCAATAATGAATCTAATGTTGATGAATGAAAGAGGAATGAGTTGTTTCCATAAGAGTTGTATCTAAACATACTAAGATAGATACATTATTTGATATGGGTTCCCAGGTAAACTTAATATATGAAGCACTTGTCAAGAAGATGGGTCTTGAAATGAAACCACATCCAAAGCCTTATCCTCTTGGTTGGATATGTGATAAAGAAAAACTTAATGTCACCAAACAATGTAGGATCAGATTTTCTATTGCTTCAAAGTTGATTGATGAAGTAGATTTGGATGTTATACCACTTGATATATGTGGCATAGTGTTGGGAAGTCCTTATATTTATGATAGAAAAGCAGTCTTCTTTCGGCATGAGAAAAAATACCACCTTACTAAAGGGGGAGTGAAATATATTGTTAGAGCTCACAACATGAGGGTAAATAAAACACTTGTTAGTGCATGGAAAATGAAAAGACTCATAAACACTAATAAGAGATATGTACTCATGGTCGTTAGAGAGAAAAATTTTGGGACATCCGATGCTTTCCAAGGGTGTGATCCATCTCATAAAAAGGAATTAATTGATATTTTTTCTAAGTATGATGATATTTTTCAGGAACCAGATGGATTACCTCCTAAGAGGGAAATCCAACATGAGATACATATTCAACATGATTCTCCTCTTCCTAATGTTGGCATGTACAGGATTTCATTTGTGGAGATGACAGAGATCAAGAAGTAGGTACATGGCTTATTGGATCAAGGGGACATCAGGCCCAGTTCATCTCCTTGTGTTTCTCTGATCGTGATGGTGCCAAAGAAGGATGTCACATGGCGAATGTGTGTCAATTATAGGTCCTTAAATAAAATCATGGTGAAAAATTGATACCCTCTTCCTCGTATAGATGATTTACTTGATCAATTGAAGAATGTTGTTTATTTCACTAAGTTGGATTTGCACAGTGGATATCATCAAATCAAGGTCGCAGAACAGAATGCATGGAAAATTTCCTTTAAAACCAAATAAGGATTGTTTGAGTGGTTAGTTATGCCATTTGGGCTTTGTAATGCTCTGACAACTTTCATGTGTGTGATGAATGATGTATTCAGGCCTTTCCTAGATGACTTTTTGATTGTATATTTAGATGACATTCTTGTTTTTAGCGGGACTTGGGATGAACATGTGAGCCATGTAAAGCAAGTATTGGATACTTTGAAAAGGGAAAATTTGTATGTAAAATTGTCTAAATGTGAATTTGGCAAGATTGTAGGAGGAGGACAATTGAAATTTAATCCTTCCAAAATTGATGTAATTGTAAAATGGCCTGAGCCAAAAAGTGTAACTGAAGTCCGAAGCTTCTTAGGTATAGTCTGTTAGAAAAACAGGACCGCGGAGCAATAAAATAAAACAAATACAGAAACAAAAACACAGAAGACACACAATACAAGAGAGACACAGATTTACGTGGTTCACCCAGTGTGGGCTACGTCCACCAGAGAAATTGCCAGGTCCTTCCTTTATTATTATCCAGCAAATGAAGGGATACAACCTACAGCAAAACCCGTTGTAACTTCCTCTTCTTTCTCTCA
>JASDQU010585407.1:0-12367 GCA_032191745.1 Picea mariana
ATGTATTTATTATTAATAATGATCAAAACATTACATTTCCTAAACACACTGGTCTCTTTTAATTATTTGAGCACTCTACTCTTTCATTAACAAAATACATTATTTAATACAAAGTTAAAAACGAAGTATTACAAGAATACATAGTATTATTTACAGAAAAATTATGGAATGATCTTATGTTGCTCTATTCATATTTATATTCATATTTAGATGCTTGAAAGAGAATAGAAAAAATAAAAAACCACCGTTACAATTATAATAAATATAAATAGATTTGCATATCATTTATATGTTTTGGTTACGGTTGAATAATAGAGAATATTATCACAAGATAATTCATAAAGAATGAATTATGTCAATCAATGGAAAAGTGAATAGCCTCATTGTCCTCCTCCAATATTTAATTTAAGAAAGGAACCTAAGTACCTTTCCTATCCTTCTTCTTCATGAACACGTGTAATGACTTATAACCTAAAGAAAATTGCACAAAAGGAATTAGTCTTGTATTTGAAAAAGTAAAATATTTAGGAATAATAAAAAAAAAGAGTAAGCGAATAGTACTTAGACCTGTTGTGTTATTGTTAGAAAAATTGTTGTTGTATATGAAATTCCGAAATTAGGATTGCCATTTTGAGTAGAGGGATGAGATGATTGAGTGCAATCTGACGGGTTACTCACATAGAAGGGAGAGACCCATCATTAGTTCAATGTATCCATAAGGGTAACCTTATAAGACAAATTCAAATAAACTATAATAGAAAATATCTTCAATTTATTTTTTTAGTACGCATAAGTCGCTTAGTCAACTACAGAGACACTTATATATTGTAAGATATTAGTAAAGTTTCAACAAGATTTATTGTAGGTAGCATAGATTTTACGACTCACTAAGTATACATAAATGGAAGCTATAAGAATAGAATTCTAAACCATAATATATATATATATATATATATATATATATATTTATTGAATATTAAAAGATAAATTGATATATAAAACTAAGATTTGTTCTAATGAGTTGAATACCAATAATAAAATTGGGGGAAACTGTTAAGTAAATTGATATACTGCCACTATTTTGATTTAATGGGACAAGATCTGTTGGATGCTATTGAGGATTCGAGGAACAGAGGGATTGTCAACAAGCAACTAAACACTATTTTTATTGTCCTGATTCCAAAACAAAATCATCCCCGACAGTTCTCATACTACCGACCTATCTCGCGTTGTAATCTCAGCTACAAGATCATTACAAAGATCATTGCCAGAAGAATCCACCCTATACTCTCTTGGGCATTGTTAGAGGAACAACTTGGATTTCTCAAGGGGAGACAAATCCTCGATGCAATTGGAACAGCACAGGAGTGCTTACACAACATTAAGACAAAAAAATTACCAAACATCCTCCTAAAACTGGACCTCAAAAAGGCCTTTGACTGTATAAACTGGAATTTTTTACACCTCATCCTTCTACAGTGTGGATTTGGGGTTGTCACTACAAATTGGATGATGGGATGCATAACCACAGCCACCTTTGTTGTTTTGATCAACGACGAGGCTACTAAAGTTTTCCATTGCGAAAGAGGGCTTTGACGGGGCTGCCCCCTCTCACCCCTCCTTTTCATCCTGGTCTTAGAAAATCTTAGTATCTTGTTAAAGAGAAGTCAATCAGATGGCAAACTCTCGGGGATCAGAGCTTCAAGACTGACTCAGATACTACACCTACTCTTTGTAGATGACGTGATTATCATGACATCGACCTCCATGTTTGAATGGAATGAAATTTATAAGCTGCTAAACACTTTCTGTTATGTTTCAGGTCTAAAGATCAATTATCATGAGTCAATCTTCTTGGTCACAGGAGCGCGAGACGTTTTCCTGACGAATCTAAAAACATTATTCGGCATCGATATTGGAGATCTTGCGGATGGTTTTAGCTACCTTGGATATCATATCAAACCTACAAGCTACAATGCAAGGGACTGAAGATGGTTAATTGAAAAGTTCGAAGTTAGAATCCTACACTAGTGTAATAGATGCTTAACTCTGGGTGGAAGATACATCTTAATCAAGGCAGTTCTGGAAAGCCTTCTGGTATATTGGATGGCCCTGGCACACATCCCTCTCTCAGTGATAAATAAGATTCGTTAGTTGATTTTTGCCTTCCTCTGGAATGGCAGCAAAAAAAACAGAGGCTACCATCTTTGTGGGTGGGAGAACCTATCAAAACCAAAATCATTGGGAGGCTGGGGATTGAGGAATTTATATCTTTTCTACAAAGCACTCTCGGTGAAAACGCTTTGGCGAATCCTGATGACACCAGGCATTTGGAGCAAAATTATAAAAGATAAACACATCACCCACTAGTCGGTCCATTCCTGGCTCAGATCAGCAACAACTTCTCCGCGGAGGGGCTCACAAATGTGGAAGCATCTTCTGAAGTCGCTCTTGATCCTACTACACTGGATTGTGTGGCTACTCAGCTCTGGATCCTCTATAGAAATTGGCAGGGACACTATCCTTGGCATGGGTAACAAAGCCCTGCTATCATATAGTCTGTTGGAACACTTGCACAGTAAAGGTTTACACTTCCTGTTTCAAATAAAATCTCCACCTAGCCGCGGCTTAATAGGAGAAACGTGGGTTTCTAGCTCCTTGTTGGAACTAGACAGTGAGCATGCAACTGAATGGAACCACTACAAACAGAATCTCAATGTAGCTGGCATCCATCTACAGGAGCGATCAGACACCCTCATTTGGACAGGAGGCGACAAATCCATAAATATCTCAGTTAAAAACGTCTACAACGCGATGGCAGAAGTGATCTGGAAAATCCGCGATCAGACTTGGCGTACACGACTGTGGAATTGGAAATGCCACTTGAAAATCAAATAATTCATCTGGCTATTGACTGAGAACAAAATCCTTGTTTGGGATATCCTCCAAAGCTGTGGCTGGGCAGGACCCAATCGGTGCATTTTGTGCAAGAAGGACAACGAAACCTCTTTACAACTCTTTGTGAACTGCAATTTCACCCGAGAAGTTTGGCTACAAGTCCCTACTACATTAAATATTTTAGAACAGTGGATTGGTCCCTCGGCGAAACGTTTCTTTAGCACATGGTGCTCTAGACACCAAACCTACCCTACGCTGCCAACCACCCATTGCTGGAACATTTGGTTGGTGAGAAATGCTGTCATTTTTGAAGATAAGTCCCCCTCGATCCACTTGGTGACCAAAAACATTATTACAACCTTAGACTGTCCTATCACTCTTACAAAAGCTCCGCCAAACCACAAATCTACTAAACTCTTCCATTTGACAAAGCCCTCACCTGGTTTGACGGTGCTGCACAATTAGATGGAACTCTATGTGGGGCGGGTGGTCACATCCTCATAAACTCTCACACATCTTACATGTGGACTCTTAATTACGGACAAGGTACAAATACCAAGGCTGAACTTATGGGGGCGTGGGCATCCCTCATCTTGGATCATAGGTTGAACATCGAAGTGATGCTACTTCTGGGAGACTCAAAAGTCATTATTGACTGGATTAATGGCAAAGCTGATCTCCGGACAGTAGCAATGGAATGCTGGAAAGAGAGAGCAATTGAAGCTACAAGACTTATCAGGAGACTCTCTACCTTACACATCTACAGAGAAAACAATGGAATCGCAGACTTTTTATCAAAATAGGCTTTATCCCAGCCCCTCAAATTCCTAACATTCTCCCGATGGGAGGATGGCAATGAGGCCCCCCAATAATGCTCAAAATCTGAAGCGAAAGACACAAGAATACTGATCTTCTTTAGTAACAGATCTTAATGGTTCTGGCATAGCATCTCCCTCAGAATACTTGATAGAATGACATTGGTTGGATGTTTGTCTTTATGTGAGCTATAAGTTGCCTTTTTTCTTTCATAGGTCTCTGTTTTCTGACAAGAACATTGAATTGTAAATTTTTATATCCTTCTGAATATAAAGAGAATTTTTCTCGTGGAAAAAAAAATTTGTTTATAACTAACACTATGCAATTGACCAGAGTTATTAACCCAACATTAAATTTGAAGAAAATATTTGGAATCAATAAAATAACGATGGACGTTTTGGCATAATCAAACTTTGAGTAATAAGTGTACATGATCTGGAAAGGACCAATGATTCACTACAAATTGCTTAATGTAATTCACAACAAATAGTGATTTCATTATAATAATATGAATAGAGAGACAAGAATGCACCAATAGGTTAATATAGTAAACTTCGGCTCATGGGTATAATATAGTATATCCATTTTTATCCAGGGTACTATATAAATAAAACTGCACTTTTCTCTCCTTCACCATCTCTACAAATAAAATGACTGGAGTTATGACACCAGGGGTCAAGAAGAAACGTTACCAATGAGTTAACGCCTCTTCACAAATAGAGAACAGGAAAATGTATATTAGAACTCAAGGTAATTGTTGGAGAATGGCTTAGTCCGACCCATAAGGCCAGAGACGAATTTGGAAAATAAGGCAAATAAAACACATATAATCCTTGTCCCTGTTAGAAGGAATTATTCAGATAACAACTACCAAACCATAAAATTACACACATACAATTTCCACCCAGGTTATGATGGTAAATATAAATTCTTTCACTGGAAATGGAAGAATTTACTTTCCTGAGGAATTTTTGGAATATAGTTGTCCACATAACATCTCGACCCCACTATCAGTTAGGGCTCCCCATTGAAATGGCCAAGTATTTCTCTATTCTCCAGAGAAATTTACCAGAGACAAGCAACAACATTGAAGTTTGAGAAATGAGACAAACCTACACTGAAAATCCTTGATTACGATGGTACTTAGCACCATGTGAGGGTGAAAACATGGCATTGAAATATTGGTCTAGCTCTTTCAATCTTTTGGTATGCCCGAATGAGAGTTAATGCGCCTTAGTAAACTGACAACCCATTTTCTCACGTCAAGACTTCAGCGAACAAAACTTTTGTTATCACCTCTTGTTATTACGTCAAGACTTCAAATTCCAACATTTATATAAATATTGATGTTACGAGTGTAATATAGGAGTACTCTTTGGATTCTATAAAAAAAAAAAAAACTATTGCTATAAAGACTATGGCTATAGATATTATGGCTACGAAAATTTTAGAAATCGTATGGCACCCAAGTCAAATACTACGAAACATTATAAGGAATTATGTCTTTTTAGGTAAGAAACCACATAATGAGTTAGCTAATTATAAGAATTGACAATATAAGTATTTAGGTGATGAATTACATAAAGTTACAAAGATCTTAAAATGCACATTGTTCTTTATATTTATGTTTAATAACAAGTTTATCTAATGATGAGTATATAAGAAATGATTAATGCATTAAATTAGGTATGATGCTAAAGGATTCGATTTTTTTTCTTATTGAAATAATATGGACATTGGTCACAATCATCAAGATTTATTATCGTATAATTTTTTTTTTTTTTAGTATTTTGAGGTACATTACATATGGCATCAGAGCAAAGGTGACAACACTAGACTTTTATGGGCGTCACAATAACTCTAAACATAAAATTATGTTTTGATTTCCACACAACTAACAAGAATAAAAATGATTATTTGTTAAGTGGTAGGATATTATTCAATCTATACAAACATGTCTACCCAGAATGGAGATGAGGATGAGTATGAAAGAAATAATAACCAACAGAATTAGAGGAATCCTCAATAGAAAAGTGAAAGTAGTTCAATCGCTCAAGTTCTGGAAACTATGAGAAATATCATTGTAGAACATCAGACTTTTTAAATATGACAATGAAAAAATTAAGATAATGCAGGAAGAGAAACAAGAACTGAATGAAATATTGTTGCGAAGTATAGCTGAGAAGAGCAAATCAAAGAAAACCGATGTGAACAAAGAGACCAATAAACAGTCAACTGAAAAATCAAGCATGGAATCTAAATCAGATAATAAATCAACAACTAATACTCAACAAGTTTTAGAACAAACAGATTTTGCTAAGAAAATAAAACATTTAGATCATTTATAGGGTGTGTTCAAGAAGGTAAAACCTTCAACTTTTGATGGAGAATCTAAAACAGGTGAAAACTAGAAGCTTGGTTGTTAGATATCAAGAAATACTTTCAGATTTACAATTACTCTAGTAATACGAAGGTTAGAATGGCCATATTTAATTTAAGGGGAAAAACTAGCATTTGGTGGAAATAATTGAAACTGGCAAAAGGATTGAAAGAGAAAAGAATGGAGTGGTCAGATTTCAAGAAGTATTTTAAGAAACAATATATGTCTAATGGCTATTATAAGAGAAAGACTAAGGAATTTTACGAATTATAACTAGGACATACGTTAAAGGAATATCTAATCAATAATTTTTTATATTTGTTACGATTTGTACCTTATATTAAGGAAGATGAAGTAAAAATTGAGATATTTTTAATCTATCTACCACAATATTATAAAGACAGAATTGAATTCGACAATCTGAAAACATTGAATGAAGCTCTTAGGAAAGAAAGAATGTGGTATGATTAGTATAAAAAAAGATCTGAAACTCCTAAGGCACGGAAAGATAGGGAGCAAGATAGGATGAATCAATGGAAGAAAGGATTTAAACCAATTTCTTATCATAACATGTCGAAGGGATTTCAAAGGAATTTTTTTTCAGCTAACACACAACAAGCCCAAGGAGGAAACAAACCAGTTAACTTGGGATTCAAAAAGACAACAGATAGTCCCAGAGAACCACTGAAGTGTTGGGAATGTGGAGAACCTCATTTATGAAGAAATTTCCCATGCCTCAATTCCACAAATAGAACTTCAATTCATAATCTACAGGAAGCTACAACAGTTGGAGATATTGGAAAAATTATACACAATGTTATCACTGAAATTTCGTCCGCAAGATTACATGAAAATGCTTACAGGAATACAACATCTCCAAACACCTATTAGTTTACCTGCAACACCAAATATGCATTTACAAGGGGCAAAAAATATACAACTCATCAAAAAATTGACATGCGCTGAAACACCAAAGGAAGCACGTGCATAGTGTGCGGGCCAAATAAGCCCGTAGAGCGCACAATGCGCCATATGCGTGATTGTGTACGTGAAAAGCTGCGCACTCCTATGAACGACACATTTATGGTTCTTTTCGGCCCCTCACCCACTTCTGGACCAGCTCCCAACTTGATTTGACCCTCAAATCCGAGATGAATCCAAATGGGGGGCTAGTCAAAGACCTAAGGGTGCCCTAAAGGGCCCCTTGTCCACACTAAGAACAAGTTGGATATTGCCTCAAAGACATGCTATAAATGAAGGTCATAGGTGCACTAAGAATTTAAGAATATCATAGTATTGTTATGTTGCCTCAATCCTCCTTCAATGAACCTCTTTTCTTATTTGAGAATTCTAGCAACGTCCCAATAAGCTATTGCACTCACCTCTTGAGGGAATAGGCTTCGATTTCTTCACCATTTGATTTCTTGTTTATCATTGTAAGAAGAAATCTCAAATAGGGGACTCAAGATCCCTCTCAAGGAGAAAGAGGGGATCCATAAGTCCTCATTTCTCTATGATGTTTGCCAACTAATATAGTTAGACATTGGTGGCATAATATTGGTCATTTGGTTGATTGATTTTGGTTCAAAGTTTCTTATGCATTGTAGTTTTATTTCCTTAGTTTTTTTTGGTTTATTTGATTGCATTTTTCATGTGCTTGGATTTTTTAATTCATACACTAACCTCTTTCTTGTTTAGCAGGCCCAACTAGACTTGCAAGTGCCCTTGTTTTTCTCACCCAAGTGACGAAATAGACACAACAGATTGGCGACCATACTGGGGATAAGGTATCAATTTCCTCCCTATTTGGGATTTTAGAGAACTTATTTTTGACCCATTTTCCTTGCGGGGATCATAACCGGCCTAGCCTTACCTGTCAAGAGCTAAGTTTGGAGCTGGAGGAGGAGAATTCCATTGAAAATCCCCCCTGACACGTATCAGAACGTGCATGGGTGTTTCATCCCACTTACGTGCATTCTGAGCATTGTGCGCCAACAACACTTTGTTTCTCTCTGCATTCTTCACACTGTGCTCCAAAACGTCCTCGATTCTCTGCACATTTTGTGCCCACTACGCCTTCGTCTAAACTGTAAACTGCGTATTTTTCCAGAATTCCAAATTGTAAGAGTTTTTGTGATGATTTGAAGGCCTCTAACCTTCAAAATATTGTTTTTTTGAAAATTGTAAATGCACTACACTTAGATTTCATTCCCACATGAAATGTTAGTCAAAACATAGGCACTTAGGGGTTTAAAAAGAAGCACATTTCTCCTCTTTTGCTTTAGTTTCCACATGGATGGCTTGTTTTGATTGTAAAAGTTAAGTTGAGACTCTTTGCTATCACATATAAAAACACTTGCATCGAGACCAAAAATCAAACTTTAATCATTGAGCATGCTCTTCTCTTGCACCATAGAGTGATATTGAGAATCATAAAGGTGATTAAGGGGACATTTCATCTCCCTTAAAAAAATATTTAGGAGAGGACAAATTCCCCCTAGGGATCCTCTTAGTTTCTTTTTCAAAATATCTTAAATTTGTAAGAGCCCATACATGCCCACATGTTGCAAAATTATGATAGTTTTTGAAATTACTTTCTTAGTTTACATCACTAGCAGAGTTTAAAGATTAAAGTAACGGGCCCATACATGACCACATGCTTGCAATCTAGGATAGTTTTTCATAGATTTCTTGGAATAAGCCACATTAGGGAGTTTAAAGGATTGCTAAGGACCCATATGTCCACATGCTAATTCTTTATGGATTTTAAAATTCTGCAAGGTTGTACCAATGACATCTAGCAAGATAGGTAATCAAGATTTGTAAGGACCACATGAATTCCACATGTTTCAAATTGACACATAACTTATTAAAATTTGGCACATTTTTTCACTTTCTCACACACAAAGTCACTCCTCACTCACATAATTTCATCTCAAATTGTGGAGGTTGAAGTAGGTTTCCTCTAAAGGTATTTTGAAATGCCCCACTACTTCTTGAAGAAATTATCCGCACCCACTTAAATCAAAATGAGATTGGTTCACACCCCCAATCTCTCAACCCACCACATCTAAATTTTTTCTAAAAACTCACTAAGTTTTCCTCCATAGGAGATGCCAAAAGAAAGTTTTAGTCTAGGTAGGATCTCAGGGGTAGGGATCCAAATAACCCCCAGTTATCCGGTTCTCACATCTTCAAACATTAGAAGTTGACAAATAGGGAACTTTAAAATCCTCCAAATCAAGTGTTCCTAATACCATAAGGCAGGGAGATACCTGTGAAGTGTCGAAGGCCAAGGTCCGATTGTTCTGTGCATCCCCCCTTGAGTTACCCAACTCTTGGAAGAGATCCAGCCCGTAACCCATTTCTGTGGCCGAAAATCTAAATTTCGCACTTTGAACGAGGTACCTAGTGGCCAATTTTAGGAGATCTACCCAGGTGCCAATTGTGGGCTGCAATTGCACCCTGATCAAATTTTGTGTGGCTATTGGGAAACATCGCCAGATCTTTTAGGATATGCACCCTCTACCCCTCATTATAACTGATTGTTTCATCTTTCACTAGTTCCTCTTCCGGTGGCTTCAGACCCCACTGTTGAGTGCTATTGGAAGGTCTAGTGCTATTTGAGAGGAAGGATGTTACATCTTTTTAGGACATGATCATTTGTTTTTGTTGTTCTCCCACAAGGAAAAAATCCGCCTACCCACATGTATGCTTCTTTTCAATTGATTTATGTATGATACTCATTTGATTACATACGATTGTGAGATATATTGTGAAGGTCCAAATTATACAAGTCTTTTGTTCATTTATTGCTCTCATCACCATTTTCACACATTCACTTTGTTATTTTTACATCATAGGGGACCCACATAATCCCCGTCATTCCAGATGCTTGAAAAATCTCCCTTTTATCCTAGAAGGAGTTCCTAGTCTTTCCAACTCACCAACTCAACCATCTCACACCCTTGTGAGTGCCACTATTATAGGATCAACTTTTCTTGGGTCCACTTTCCAAGGCCATCCATCCACTATCTCTCCTTCACAAAGAGACAGAGGGAAACATTCTTCTCAAGGGAGAATCCAAACCCCCCCCCAAGGGTCAAGTCCACTACCTGCTCACACCATTGCTGGAACTAATCCTCCACTGCCACCCCCCATGTCATATTTGGCATCCCTCAACATTCTTGATTTGAAAAAACTCACGAATTACTCTATATTGCCTGACCCCACATGACCCAATATGCCTACCAAACTAACTTCAGACATTCCCAAGTTTGAAGGAAAATTGGGGGAAGATCCTACCAACCATGTCATGACCTTCCACTTATGGTTCTCTTCAAACAACATCATGAATGACTCCGTCTGCTTAAGGTTATTTCAGCGCACACTCACTAGTCCATCAACCAAATGGTATGTGGACAAAAAATCAGGGTCTCATGTGACTTTTGAATCCTTGCCCAAAGCATTTTTGGCCTTCTTTCAACTACCAGTTCGTTATGACATTGGTCTAGAAATTCTCTCTAAGTGAAAACAAACCTCATCTATGCATATCGCCAACCACATTCACGAATGGCATCGACAATGTAGTTTATGAAAAGAAGAAACCACTAAAGAACAACATCTCGATTGGTTTCTCAAATCGCTCGTCTCTATCATTTCCAAATATGTGGCATCCACCTTCCCCCAATACGAAGAGGAAGCCATTAACAATGCTCAACAGTACAACCTCATTTATGCTCAGTTGGGTTACTTATACACAGTAATACTCGATGCACTGAGACCTGTACCATTCGGCCAGAACAAATCTTGAATGTCTCACATAGCAGATGGATTGATTGGTACCACAACACACCACAACCTGTACATCCAACCACTACCCATGTACGGTACACCCCAATATCCCCCGATATATGGAGGGTCGCCTTATTACCCTCCTCCCTCTTATCAACAACCATAACCTGTTTCCCTTCCTCCACCCATGAGTGGACCCTTTTCGACACCCATGATGTGCCCGACCTCTCAACCAAGTTCACGTACCCCCTCTACCTCAACTTATAACTTGGGAACTAGTGAAAGCACTACACCTTCCTATGCACCCTATGGATCATTGCCACAAAATAATCCATATTTTCCATTTCCTGGTCCTCCACAACTGACTTCTCCTCCACAAGGACAACCACACGCCAGAGTTAACTTTGTTAAACCCTCTCCCATTCATCAATTTCAAAGTTTTGAACAATTGAATACGGAAAATCTGGCCCATCAACCGAATATTGCAAAAAGAAAGGAAAAAACTGAAATAATAATAACCCAAGAGCAGGGGGAAATAACCCCCAACAAAACCAACATGTTGGGGGCAACCAGAATCAGGGTAACTAGAACCCCCAAGGGGATAATAACAAAAAATTGCAAGGGAGTAACAACAACAAAAACCTCCAAATGAACTTCCCTTGCGCTCTTTATGGTGAGCATGGTCATTATAGTCACCACTGACCCCAAATTTTCGACTTCAAATGGATGAAAGACTCCATGAACATGCCACGTCGTCCAGCATTGCCTGCCTCACAAAAATATTTGCAACAACCACACCCGACCATGTTGCAAAACCCTATTCCACACCAAGGTGTGATGAATACCCAACAAGAGATACATCCTGCCCCACCACAAATGGGACAGTACCAAAACCCTGGAAACCCGACAGATCGCAATATCCTCCTCACTAGTGAAGAAGAAATTCTTTTGCAAATGCATAGTCATCAGTACATCGCGCCCCCTGAATATACTCCGACCACTTTGGACGTAGCTCCAGCTATAGCTGGACAACCCTTGATGATTCAATTCCCTAACATTGAACCCTCCATTCATATCCCTCACATCCTACTACGACGGACTGTCAACAACCCTTAGGCTAGGGCGACACATAATTACAGTCTAGTCGATGACTTGGCATAGTCCCCTACAGCCATGTCGGTATTGGAGGTCCTCCAAACCAGTCCAACTCATTGGAAATCCTTACTTTCCACCTTAGGGGTAGTCGACCCAGCTGAAACTAGGCTCATCACAATTGATATAGATTCTGGGGAACCTCATCTCCCCACTTTGGTAGCTTTCTAGATACCAGTTAATATTTGGAACATCGTGGTTCATTGATGTATCATTGATGAAGGTTAATCCACATGCATCATGTCCAAAATTGTATGGTAGAAACTTGGCTCCCTTGAGCTAATACCATCTACCATCACTTTGAGAGCTTATGATGGTCGACCATAT
>JASDQU010585407.1:19959-37149 GCA_032191745.1 Picea mariana
GCGAAGACCTCTGAATTTTCTATGCCATCAATGCCTACGAGTCATCGACACTTCTTACAGATGTCCTTGCCTCTTTTCAGAGTATGATCACCATCAAAATTGTCATTTGTCGTTATCAAACCACCCCGGATGGCACTGCATTTATCTACATCAGCATACAACTTCAGTTACTGTCTTACATTTCTTTTGAGTTACATGACACGGGCATGGGGCATTGTAGCCTCGTTTGTATACAACTTTTATTTTCCCTACCTAGAGAAAGGTTTGGGTCCCACAGTTTCCCCTCTCCCTCCGAAAGATCCCTCTTGCAGTTCCTATCAACACTCTTCATTACAAATGTACTCTCAGTAGAAGAAACATTGATGTATTTCAACTATATGTATGCTCCTAAGCTCACACATCAGGGGGCATCTGTTATCACTTAAATTTCATCCGCAAATGGTTACATGAATCCAACATCTCCAAACACCTATTAGTTCACCTGTATCCCCAAAAATGCATTTCCAAAAGGCACAAACTATACAAATGGTCAATAAATTGACATGCATTGAAACACTAAAGGAAGCGCACACATGTGTGTAGGCCAAAAACGCCATAAAAGCGTACATGCACCCAATGCATGACTATGTACGAGAAAAGCTATGCACTCCTGTGAACGACACATTTATGGTTCTTGTCGGCCCCTCACGCACTTCTGGACTAGGTCCCAACTTGATTTGACCCTCAAATCCGAGCTGAATCCAAATGGGGGGCTAGTCAAAGACCTAAGGGTGCCCTAAAGGGCCCCTTCTTCACACTAAAGATTGGTTGGAGATTGCCTCAAAGACTTGCTATAAAAAGAGGCCATGGGTGCACTATGAATTCAAGAATCTCATTGTATTGTTATGCTGCCTCTATTCTCCTACAAGAAACCTCTTTTCTTCTTGGAGCATACTAGCATCATCTCATTAAGCTATTCACCTCATCTCTTGAGCGAATAAGCTTGGATTTCTTCACCATTTGCTTTCTAGTTTACCATTTGTAAGAAGAGCTCTCACATAGGGGATTAAAGAGCCCTCCCAAGGAGGAAGAGGGGATCCATAAGTCCCCCTTTCTCTACGGTGTTTGCCCATTAATATACTTATCCATTGATGGCATGATTATTGGTCAATTGTTTGATTAATTTTGGTTCTAATTTCCTCATGCATTTTATTTTTATTTCTTTAGTTGTTGTTAGCTTAGTTGTTTGTTTATTTCATGTTATTGAGTCATTTGATTCATACACTAACCTCTGTCCTATCTAGCAGGCCCAACTAGACTTGCAAGTGCCCTTCTTTTTCTCATTGGAGTGATGAAAAGGACACAACACTTTGGATCTCTATCTGAAATTGTTGCCTTAGTCAGTCCATGTAGCCTAGCAACTTCCTTCATATAAATTTTGTGATATTTTTGCCTTGTGTGTAGTCTTTAGTCAATTTATCCACCACCACCATGATTGAATCATGTTGCTTCATTGTTCTGGGCAACTTAGTAATAAAATCAATTGTAACTACTTCCCACTTCCATTTTGGAATGGACAATAGTTGTAGAAAACATGCTAGGTGTCTATGTTATGTCTTCACTTTTTGAGATTCTAGACATTTAGCTATGTAATTAGTGACTTCTTTCTTCATTCCCAGTCAAAAGTATTGGCTTCTCACAACTACAATTGTCTTATAATATCTTGGGTGCCCAACATATGGCACATTGTGCATTTCCTTCATAACTTTATTTTCTAGCTCATTGGAATTAAACACATATACTTTTCCCTTATACATGAGAATTGCATCTTCTTTCAGCTCATAGAAATTAAATTTCTATTGAAAATTACTTTGTTGTAATGTTTCTTTCATTTTCACATATTGTTGATCTAAATTTGATGCTGCAATAATTTGATCTTTCAAATCTATCATGTACATGATGATGGCTGCCACATGCACTTCATGAGCTCTCCTGTTGAGTGCATCAACTACTTGATTTTCCTTACCCTTTGTATGTTTAATTTCGAAGTCATATTCACTCAGGTTCCAACCATCTAGTTTGTCTAGCATTTAGCGTTGGTCATCCAAACAAATGTTTCAGACCATAATGGTATATTCTTAGCTCAAATTTCTTACCCATAAGGTAATGCCTCCACATTTTTAATGCATGTACAATTGCTGCTAACTCCAAGTCATGTGTAACATAATTCCTCTCATGCTCTTTTAATTTTATAGACTCATAGCATACCACATGATCCTTTTGACTAAGAAATCCATTGAGTCCTTCCTTGGATGCATCGATACACACAACAAAATCTTCAATTGGATATGCAATCTCCAATATTGGTGCACTTGTCAATATTTCCTTAAACTGTTGAAAACTCTTTTCACACTTGGAGTTCGATTCAAATTTCACTCCCTTCTGTTGCAAATAAGTGATTGGACTTGCAATCCTTGAGAACCCTTTTATGAATCTTTGGTAATAACCAACAAGACCCATGAATGATCTAACCTCTGTCACATTCTTTGGTGTTGACCATCCTCTAATGGCCTCTATCTTCTCAGGATCAACTTCTATCCCTGCTGCTGAAATTATATGCCCCAAGTAGTGAATCTTCTTTTGATAGAAGATGCACTTCCTTAGCTTAGCATACAATTTATGCTCTCTTAAAACTTGCAACACCATTCTTAAATGTTTCTCATGTTCCTCTTCTAATTTAGAATAAACGAGGATATCATCTAAGAACACAATCACAAACTTATCCAGGTGCTCTGTGAACACTCCATTTACCAAGAAAATAAAATTTGTTGGGGCATTTGATAGCACAAATGGCAATACTATGAATTCATAATGCCCATATCTTGTTCTGAATGTTGTCTTGCTGATGTCTTCTTCCTTTATCCTTACTTGAAGCTAACCTGATCTCAAGTCAATCTTCGAAACGATTCTTGCACCTTTCAGTTGGTCAAACAAATCATCAATTCTCAGAAAATGATATGTATTCTTTATGGTAACCCTATTAAGCTACCTGAAATTAATACACAACCTTAAGGTTCCATCCTTCTTATTCAAAAAAAGAACTGGGGCTCCCCAAGGTGACACACTTGGGCATATATACCCCTTCTTCAAAAGTACTTCAAGCTGCATCTGGAACTCTTTTAGTTCTGGTGTACCCATTCTATACGGTGTCTTAGACACCGGGGCAACTCCTAACACCAAATCAATAAATAAATTAATGTCTCTTTTTGGTGGTAGTCTCGTAATTTCTCTAAGAACATCTTCAAAATCCCTCAAAACTAGATGGTCTTCAATGTTTTCAACTTTGTCTTTGGTTGCCTCCTCCACATGGGCTGCAAACATTTGACATCCTTTCTTGAAGATCTTTTTCAACTGCATATCTGGAATCTCTCTAACATCTACAACTCTTGAAATGCCTTGAATATTCCCTTAATGCCTTTCCTCATCAAGACACGTGATTGTCTTGTTGTAACAGTCTAGGACAACATGATGTTTTTCCAACCAATCCATGCCAATTAGACATTCATATGAACCCAATGATACGATGTTTACATCCACCTTTGTATTGAGTCCATTCATGTCTATGAGACAATCTTTAACCAACTCATTGATTTTCCTCTTAGTCCTTGTGGCTAACTGAACTAACCAAGATTTCTTCTGCTTACTTCTTTGCAAGTGAAATATTTCAACAATGTTAGCGTTTGTGTAATTATGGCTAGCTCAAGAATCAATTAAAATTGATATGGGCTCATTATTGATCTTACCTTCCACTCCAATCATGGGAGATTGATACTCTACATGCTTGTTATCCAAGGCTGCATAAATCCTTGGCATGATCCTACCCATGTCTTCCATTGTTTCAACCTCTTTATTGTTGTGGACAATTCTCATTCTTTATTTTTTATGAGGGAAATCATTATATAAAATATTTCCCCCACATCCCCAACATTGCACTGGTTGCTGCCATGGTGTATCCTCCAAACTAGTAGGCTCTTCTCCATGTTCCAACCTCGGAAAGTGGTCAGGACCTTTGTTCATTCTTCTTGGCTTAACCACGATCTCAAAATCATATTCTTGAAATAGTAGAAGCCATCTGCATATTCTCCCCCTCAACACTGGCTTGTTGACTAGGTATTTCAGCGCAGAGTGATCAGTAAACATTTTAAAGTGTCTTCCCAACAAGTAGTGGATAAACTTTTGTAGCGCATACACCATGGCTAACCCTTCTCTCTCATTGGTGGTGTAATTAATCTCAGTTGTTGATAGATTTCTGCTAGCAAAGGCTAACGGGTGGTCAATGTCTCCAACTCCTGGTTGTGCTAACACAACTCCTAGTGCAATAGAATATGCATTGACATGCACGTGAAATTCGTTGCTCCAATCTGGGAAAACTAGAATAAGCGCAGTAACTAGTTTCTGTTTTAGTGTGTCGAAGCTTTGTTGGCATTCTTCTGTCCAATGAAACTGACAGTATTTTTTCAAAATCTTCTCCATGGGTGTTGTGATCTGTGCATAGCCTTTAATGAACTTCCTGTAGTATCCAGCGTGTCCCAACACAGTGCACAACTATTTGACTGAAGTAGGAGGGGGAGGATCAACTATAATAACAATCTTAGATGGGTCTACTAGCAGTCCCCACTTACACACAATATGACCTAACAACACTCCAAAGGGTGAAAAGAAGATGCACTTCTTCAGGTTCAAGGCAATCTGACAATGCCTACACTTATCCAACATTAGTCTTAAACATTCAATATGATTTTTCAATAAGCTAAAAACAGTCCAGTCATCAAAATATGCTTCTAGAAATTTATGTAAAAACTCCTTGAACGCTTCGACCACTACCCTGGAAAACATGGTTGGGGCATTCTTCAATCCAAATGACATCACTGTATACTGGTAGGATCCCCATTCTGTTGCAAATGTGGTCTTATGGCGATCTTCCTTGGCAATCCGGATCTGATGGTATCCTGAAAATCCATCTGTAAAAGAATATACCTCCTGTCTTCCTACATTATCTAACACTTTGTTAGTAAATGGTGTAGGGAATGGGTCATGCAAACAAGCATCATTCAACTTCCTGAGATCTACACAGATCCTGATCTCTCCAGTCTTTTTATCCTGCACCACCATAGGGCTAATCCATTCTGATTCTTCAACAGGTTCTATGATTTCTGCTTCCAACATTCTATCGAGTTCAATCTTCACTTTCTCTTTATATTTAGGGTTCAATATGTAGGGTCTCTGTTTAACTTGCCTTGCATCTGGTTTCAAAGGGATCCTCATCTCTCCCATGGGCCCTTTAATTCCCTTTATATCTGTGAACTTGGTTGGAAACAAGTTCTGATATTCATGCAGTAACTCTGTGATCTTGTCAATAGTGGCAACATACCAATAAACTCCAACATTTGCAAGCTTCAGTGTTTGCTCTGTTCCAATATTGACTTTTCTGATTTTAATTGGTTGTCCAATGAAATGTAGCACAATTCCTGGTCCTTCTATGTCTCTTTGGCCTTCTGTTTCACTGATTTTCACCTTCCTAGGATCATCGTCTTCGTCAACATTGATATTGTAACAACCTTGCAGTTTCTAGAGAGGCGCGGTCCATTCGTCCTCTTCTTGTTCCAAAGGGAGGCTAGGTGCCTCCTCAAATAATTTCTATCTTACAATCTGTAATGCTTGATCCACTGTAGGATATTGGCTTTCAAACAAAAAGGTAGTTGCAAAGTTCTGGGTCATACCTTCCCAATCTGCAGTGATGAGGCAGAGTTCTGCTTGAAGATACCAGTTGATAGGGGTTGTGTCCAGTGTTTTGATGAATTTGTGCATCCACTGCTCTTGAGGAATGTTGCTCTAGGCTTCCTCACAACTTCACACATGGTCCTTCATACAACTTTGACCTGTGTACCTAGCTTCACAGCCTTCTACTTTCTCTGAAAACTGTGCTGTCATCAAAGTGAGACATTGTACCCAGTCTGTAATGTTGTTTTTGTGTGTCCCCCACCATCTTGCTGGAGTTTCTTTCAAGGCCTCATCCATTGCCAACAATCTTTGTTGTGTTGGTACAATTTCTTCAAAGTCCAACAAGAATGCTTCTAAATGATTCAGACCATCAAAGGTGGGCAATTTACTTACTGTTGTGCCGATCCAACGAACTTCTCAGGTTAATCTAGCACATCTCCTTGTAGATACTTCATACATTTTCTTTTGTCAGTTCTCCAGTGCTTCTTATGAATCTGATGAACATGCGCTGTCACTTCGCCAGCTTAGGTTCCCATCCGCCATAGGATTAATGTAATCCTGCTTTCTTGCTGTTAATTTGTATATGTTTTCTAGTTCATATGCACGATCTTCTTCTATGATGGGTTCTGTGTATCTCTGACCTTCATCGTGATCCAAAGGTGCAATGACCCTAAGGCCATCTCCTTCAAACATCATTCTTCTTTTCTTTAAATCAACCATAGTGGAATTATTGAAATCCCAATCAATTCCTAACAACGTAGGGTAAGGACAACTATCATTAACTATCTCAATCACCTCGAAGTATGCAAACATACTTACTTGATCAATATCCACAAGGACATGTTTCAATCTTCCAAAGGGGCTTACAACTTGTTGATTATCCATCCTAAGCCTGATAGGGGAATAGATCAACTTAGGTTTTTGTATCAGTTCCCAGGTCTGCTTTTTCATGACATTGACCTCCAACCCTAAGTCGAGGACCACATAGTCGATATCATACTCTCCAATTTGAGCACTCAGGTGTAGTTCCTTATTTTTCCTTCTCTTTTTAGAGACTTGATGTACTACTCTATTCAAAAAGGGATCTATCTTTCCTAGCTCGTACTGTCTGATTAAATTTTGTAGCTCTTGTACATTGCTTTCATCCTGAATCAACTTAATACAAGTATATAAGAATTCCATGAGCTTTCTTACCTCTTTTCCTTCTCCTGGCAGAGCAAACTGATTGAATGCCAGAGGCATTCCACATTATCTTACTTTTGGTCGTGTCTTTGATGAAGAACCTTGGTCTCTCCCAAATTCTTTTCTTGCCTCCTCAAATATTTGTTTTTCTTTCTTTGCATTGAAAATGTTAAGAACCAAATATCAATATAGCATAGAAAAACCTCAGAAAAAGAACTCAATGCCTTGAAAAAGAGATAATTTCAGATAATAAGCCTCTTCAAGGGGGAAACCTCCTTTTACCCCACTTAAATGTTCAAGTACAAGATGATTCAAAAGTATCAACCTCCTTTTACGACACAGATCTGGCAAGTGTATCAAATGTTGCAGACCAGACCAAAATTTGTCTTTTGTCAGAGGACTGGCACATATCGTGGTTTACAAAATGGTCTGGAATATTCGTAAGTGATGTGAAATATTACTGCATACCTGAATATACTCAGAAGGAAATTATAAAGTTGGATCCTCATGAAGGCGAGAAACTGTATGAGTGGTTGAATCAACAACTTAAAATTACAGAACTTTCTATCTCAAAGTTTGTTGAGCGACTTCTTGATGTAGTAACAGACTCGACAGACAGTCAACTTCTATCTCAAAGTTTGTTGAGCGACCTCTAGATGTAGTAATAGAGTCGACATAAAATCAACTTTCGATCACTATTGCACGTTCTTTGCACTATTCCTATGCAAATAATTACATCTAGGTCGAAGAGCTTAGCACTCTTTGCAAGAATATTCTCCTAGTAGTTGAAGGTGGGTATATAGCCAGGGAATGAGTCTCTCAAAAGTTTCTCATGGCTGCATCAACGAGTAACTGGGAAAATTTAATGGGAAGGAATTATGGAGTATGGACTTTGCAACACTTTCTGAAGATTACTTTATACTACCACCTTCTGTAGGAAGTTTGACATATACAGGTAATGATTTGGTTTCTGAAGATCACCTTTTACTACCACCTTCATGCAATGATTTTGTTTCATTATTTAGAATATACCTTGATTTAGTAGATATTCTAGAGTTATTTCCACCAAATATCAATATTCTTGCTATTTCACGTGCTTTGAATAATGAGAATGCATTTCTTCTATTGCAGTAGATCCGATATTTGAAAAAAAAAATGGAAGTTGCTTGGTGCTTGAAGTATTAACTTGTTTGGTTCAGATAAATCACCATCACCTCACCGCAAACCTCTATCGATTTATTGATCAGGATCACAGGTCGATAAGAACATAGTGCCTTCCTAGTCGTAGAGTGCTTCCATCCCCAGCTTGGGTTTGCACAGATGGTCGGTATTCGTATGCAACACAACCTGACCCACTAAAACCTGCACCTACATGCAATTGAACAAATGTAAAAGTATATCAAGTCATGACACCAGGCTCCAGGTAACTTCAACTTTAGACATCAACACTGGCGGTTGTTCAAGGCTCCAGATAGCTTCAACTTTGGACATTGACATTGGCGGTTGCAATGGTAACAGTGTCATCGATTGCAGGGCGGTAATGCAGTGAACAAGTAGGCATGTCATTGTCAAAGCACTTAGATTGCAGGGTTGTCAGACTTGCAAAGGAGCATCGACTTTAGCGTTGCTTTGTCACGACAATTACAATGTTGTTGTGAGTTCAGACATATTTGGATGTTGGGTGTCCTGTGTGATGATGACCTCGACTTTAGGTGCATGCCAGACATTTATTATCCGGAGATTGCAGTGTTAATGCAATTGTTATAGTAGATGTCGAATCGAATGCATTGCCACAAGCAATATTAATTGTGTAATTAATTTACATTCTCGAAGGACGTGAATCCCAAATAACGGCTCAAACTTTTCAACCAATGGTGTGTTAAGAAAATACATTATTTTATATTTAAAAAAATAAAATATTGTATTTTCTATGCCTAACATTAGGTTTCACACATAAACATTTTTGAGTCAACTTGAATTAATATATAGTCAAATCAGATCCCAGGAAGCGATCAAACTCCCTAGAGCTAGTTTATTTCCATCATGTTAGTTGGGATAGAAGGATCCACCACAATGAGAAAGAAACAAACCAACAATAAAAGCATTTGTGCAAACCCAAGATGGAAATGGAAGCACTCTACGACTAGGAGGGCACTATGTGCTTATCGACCTGCGATCCTGATGAACAACTCGAGAGACGCTTGCGGTGAGGTGATGGCGATTCATTTGAACCAAACAAGTTAATACTTCAAGCATCGAGCAACTTCCATTTTTTTCAAATATCGGATCTACTGCAACAGAAGAAATGCATTCTCCTTATTCAAAGCACGGGAAACAATAGGAAGATTGATATTCGGTGGAAATAACTCTGGAATATATACTACATCAAGGTTTCTTCTAAAGAATGAAACAAAATCATTACATGAAGGTGGTAGTAAAAGGTGATCTTCAGAAACCAAAACATCACCTGAATACGTCAAACTTCCTGTAGAAGGTGGTAGTATAAAGTAATCTTCAGAAAGTGTTGCAAAGTCCATAGTCTAGAATTCCTTCCCATTAACTTTTCTCAGTTACTTGTCGATGCATGCATCTGAAACTTTTGAAAGGCTCGTTCCCTGATTATATACCCACCTTCAACCAATAGGAGAATATTCTTGCAAAGAGTGGTAAGCTCTTCGACCCAAATGTAATTATTTGCATAGGAATAGTGAGAAAAATGTGCAGTAGTGAAAGAAAGTTGATTGTATGTCGAGTCTGTTACTACATCCAGAGGTCACTCAACAAACTTTGAGATAGAAGCTTACTTTTTGTCGAGTTTGTTACTACACCCAGAAGTCGCTCAACAAAATTTGAGATATAAATTTTTGTAGTTCTAGGATGTTGATTCAACCACTCATACAGTTTCTCACCTTCGTGAGGAGCAAAATTTATAATTTCCTTCTGAGTATATTCGAGCATGGAGTAATATTTGGTGTCACTTCTGAATATTCCAGAACATTTTGCAAGCCACGATATGTGCGACTCCTCTGACGAAAGACAAATTCTGGTGTGGTCTGCAACATTTGATACACTTGCCAAATCTATGTTGTTGGAAGAAGCTATATACTTCAACAAAGGAGCATTTTGCAGGTGACTTGAAAGTCCCTTCCAATTTCCAGCAATAAAACAAAGAAGGTCAACATACAAATCCTTAGGCAGGCCTTTCAACCAACCAACCAAAGGATCGAATACAGGGAGAATACCAATCATAAGATGCTTGAATTTTTTTGTCTCAGTTTCTGTTGGCTAACATAATTTTTTTCCCTCAAAGTTGACGTCACATAAAACCACTCCCTCGCCTTTCAATTGGGCTTGAATTGCTTCTCTAAGTTTTCTCAGATGTGGATGACCAGGAACATTAGAAGGAAGACACCTTAAAACCCAAGTTTTTTTATGATAGAAGGAAATGGGAATAAGTATTTAAAATGAGTGTTGGAGGATGATAATATAATCTCTTGTAAATCTTGGTTTAATGCATTTTAATGGGATATGTCCTTGACCTTTTCTCCTATTAATTCCATTATTTTCGAATATGTGTGGTGAGTTGTCACTAATAAAGGCATGATTAATGTGCATTGGGAAGGGGGCGAAGGTGACGGGGATGGACGATAGCGAAAAATGATTTGAAAATTTTGTGAACCTGGGAGTCCGGGAACTCGCGAATATGTGACAATAGGAGGTGAAGAATCGATTAAGTATGGAAAGGCAGGGAAAAATGCCTTAAAAAAACTAAAGCAAACGACAGTTTTTCCGAGTTCAAGATCCACAAAAGAAATAAAAAATCAGATCCTGTAATATTGACCTCTACTAATTTGATAGCAAGCGACTGGGGTGCATCTGGGGTGCCTGTGAGAAAAGCTAATGCTTTGATGAAGATTTGTTTGTATTGCAACATGTGACAGTAATTGTGTCCTGATAATATTTAAAATGAACACTGGGGGATGACAATATAATCTCTCATAGATCTTGGTTTAATGCATTTTAATGGGAGATTTCCTCGAGCTTTTCGGTTATTAATGCCAATCTTTTCGAACCTGTGTGTTGAATTGTCACTAATAAAAAGCGTAAGTAAATTGCATTGGGTAGTGTGCGAAGGTAGCGGAGATGGATATCACTGATTCCTTGTGAAAATCCTCCTATTAGGAAATTTTTTATTCCTAATGCCTTTACCAAGTGGAGTCCCTTACTCAAAGCCATAAGCTCTGCCAAATTATTTGTAGCGGGAGCGATAAATGATTTCAGACTTATTTGAACTCGGGAGTCCGCAAACCCATGAATCTGCAACAACGAGAGGTGAAGAATTGACTAAGTATGGAAAGGCGGGGCGATCAAATGGACCCAGACAAACTCATCGTAGGTAGAGTGAATTTTGTGAGTTCGAGGAGTCTAGGGTCGAATTGTAGATCACAGAAGTTATGGCTGCAAGATGTATATCATGAAACAAGGGGCATGAGAATTCGATAATGCCAATCCGGGAACTCGCGGCCATAAGCATTAACTATGGGAAAAACATTCTCATCTATGGAATATATCTGGAGCTCGACAAACTCAGGTTCAAGTTTAAGGAGAATTTGTTTATATTTATTCCAAGACTATTCATATTATTTTATTTTAATAGTATTTTTATGGCCCAAATGTAAACCATGTTCCAATTTGAAGGGTGTTTTCAGCTCGCAATTTTTTTTCAAATGCATAGGTGATAGAGAAAATATATGAGTTAACATTTTCATATGCAAGCATATTCTCAAATATGTCAAGCTGCAATATATGCACAATATTAAAGAGGGACATGACGTCAACACGTTTGTAGATGACAGTGGACTAGCACAATATTGCATTCTCCTCATATTTTTTTTTGGCATTGCTATTTTCCAACGAGATAGGGATTGATGTCCAGGACATGGAAGCGCGCATATGTGATTGGAAGGGAACAACCTAAAAAAAAATGCATCTAACGTATGGTTTTCAACAACAAACAATATGAGGAGAACATTCGATTTCCTTTTCTATATCTCACTATGGCTACAACAGAGGTGGGTTCTATTTCCAACATTGACATTCAAAGGGGAACAAGACTTTTTGGAAGGGAACAACATGAAAAAATGCAACAAACGTATGGTTTTTAGGAACAAAAATTACAAGGAGAAAATTTGATTTCCTTTTTTTATATGTCACTATGGCTGTGACATAGGTGGGTTCTATGTCAAACATTGACGTTCAAGAACAAGACCAAGACATCATTGCACTCCAGTTTCTCTGGTCATAGTAGTCACACACGAAGACTGTCTACAAGAGGATTTTGGCTCAGGCACTCCCAGTATTGAAAATTCTTACTTGCAAACTGGAAATAACAAACAAAAACCAATGAATAGGAATGCAACAATGGCACCGAGACTTACTCGTGAACGAGGAACGCCAGAAGCGTAGTTCCAATAGCGGATGCAGAATCCCTACCGTGCAAATTGCAACAACAGGTCCAGGTGTGGATGCAGGATCCCAACCTTGCAAAGTTGAAACAAACAAGAGCAAGCTACAAACAACAAACTAGTGAACAAGCACCAAGAGGTTCTACCACAGCTGCAGGGCCTCAAATTTGTAAAGTTGAATCAAACAAATATAAGCAACATCCAACGAAGAAATGAGTAAGCATCAAGCAGTGAACCAATAATACTAGTGAAGAACAATATTGACCAAATTCACTGGAGACAAGATTGTATCCAAAAACTAGAAGAAAATGTATTGCAACACGCTTGTTAACTAAACATTTAACCATGTGAGGCATGCCAGGTAAACATTTAAGGCTGTGAGTATTACACATGAAATTTTCACACCTAGATACCTCGCCCTAAGTGTCATAAAGTGTCATATAAGTGTCGCATACACCTTGACACCATAGAATAACCTATGTCACAATCCCTAGTCAATGTGTAGGAGGGATATATTACATGAAGGCAAAAATACTAAGTACACATGAATTATTATTAATATTCATGGAAAAGGAATTGATTAAGTGTGAGAATCAAGTTCACATGAATTATTATTAATATTCATGAAAAAGAAAGTAATTAAGTGTGAGAATCCACTTCACATTTGGTTTCCTATTTTTTAGGGAAGGTGGAGGATCTCATGGATGGTTGAAATATTTCATCCTTAAAATCCTTGAGAGATATATCCTCCCCAAAATCCTTAAGAGATATTTTCTCCCTAAATATCTTAGAGATCCCTTTCTTAGTGGATTTGATGAGAGATCCTCTCCATGGTGGTTAAGCCTCCAAGTCCTATATAATGCGGGATTTCCATGGAGGAAGGGGGGAATGGAGATTGAGAATTATACCAAACTTATGATCTCATGAGTGGTATGTCGTTTGGAGCATCAACATTCTATGTGTGGACTGTTTAAGCAAGGGTTTGGACAAGGAGAGCTTGGTGAAGCTGCTGCACTACATCCATGGCTGTAAGTAACACTTTGTTCTCATCAACATAATCAATGATTGGCCTATTTCTTTCAAAATTGTACTTGTTCCATATAAGTTTGTCTACAATAGATGGATCTATGTTTTAGCTAATCTCAATAGAGTAGGAAGTTGTTTGTACTTTTGTTTGTCTTGCAGGATCTACCAAGGAGCTCAAGATCGAAGCACATCCCAGACCTTGCAAGGACAAACGATGTTCATAAGGTACATGCTTTCCTCCTTCTCTTTTGTTCATCAACTTGATTAGATCTAAAAGGAAGTCAGTGTCCATGTTAAGCACCTTCTGTCTTAGAGTTAAGAGTCTAGCTCTCAAGAGGGAATCTACCTGTCTGCAGGGAGATTTTCCTACAACAATGAGGACTGTCTAAGGGCCTCCCACTGTGTAAACATTTAAGAAATTTGTAGTTTGCACGGTTGGGATTCTACATCCGCGATTGGAAATGCGCTTTTGGCGTTCCCCATTCACGGTTAAGTTTCAGTGCCATGGTTGCATCCCTATTTGTTGTTTGATTTTTCCAGTTTGCAAGTAAGAATTTTCAATACTTGATTCAGATGGATATCGATGGCCACCCACCTTTTCCAACTAGCTCAAAACAATTTTTTGACAATTTTGGCAATTTACTATTTTTAGCAGTTTTAACTTCCGGGGCCATTTTGAGGGATTAAATGAATGTTTTTCAGGATAGAGCTCCTCAATGATAGTCAAAGGCATGATTGATCCCCCAAAATGAATCTCCTTGATGATACCTTTCCAACGGGCAATCACACACCTAAAACGGAGATCGTATGCAAAAGTTACGACCCCAGGAAGTTGATGTACTAACTTACCCAAACGGGGCCCACATGACTTTTGGGGATTCATCTCCTAGGGTTAGGTTTTTGGATGTCTAGGGTTTTTGGCATTCTTTTTTATTGTAAAAAATTCCTTCAGAGCCTCATTGTAATCTTCTTCTTGCGAATGCGCGCAACTATCACATCTCTTCTCAGAGATAAGCCGCCACCATTCCAACAAGATTGTTTCCGCTGCATTTTACAGTTTCAGCTTATTTCGTTATTGAATAGAAAGCTGGTTTCACTGTATCTCTATTATTTTGTGTTAAGCACCTGTTAATAATCTGTATTCATTTCATTCTGCTCATAAAATCCGGATCAGTGGCATCGGAGCGGTATACTCCTTATCGTCTTAATGGGTGTCCCAGACGAGATCGGAGTACAAAGAGTTGGGTCTCGATCTTGTTTCTCTTGAGGACAAAAGCTCTCGCATGCCCAAGCGACCTCTCATGGCAGGAGAAAAGAAAGATGACGGGATAGGAGATCCTTTCAAATTGTTGATTGAGGAATCCCTCACGCAACAGAGGAACGAGATGATGGATAGTTTCGCACAAATCCTTCGACGACTACTAACAAATGACGCATCTTCTTCGAACGGAGGCCCCCTTCAAGGTAAAAATAAAATTTGATATTCCTATATTTGAAGGTCAGATAGACATAGATGCTGTAGACAAGTGGTTGAATCTACTAGAAGGGTATTTTTCTGTTCATAACTTTTTTTGCGCTCCTCAAAGTCGTTCCCCATGTCAAAGATTGGTGGGAAACTTTCTGTGAGCAAAAGGAAATAGAGGAAACCTCATTATTTTCAGTCATGACCACCTGGGAATCCTTCAGGGATGCTATCAAGGAACAATACTACCCTTTCGGAAGTTATGACGACCTGTATACCAAATGGACCACACTACGGCAAGAAAGAGACCAAGCAGTGCCAGATTTCACAAATATATTCCATACCTTGCGCACCAAGCTGGGTATCAAAAATTCAGAGCGACATCTGGTGCTCAAGTATCGCGATGCTCTACATAGATACATCCATACCGAAATGGAATTTCTGGACATCTCATCCTTGGGCACGACCTACCGATATGCCATCAAAATCGAGCAGAAGCTCAAACAAAAGACGTGGCAATTTGGGCTTGGGAACTCTTCACAACAAAATCCAAGAAAGGGCGGCCCTAACCCACAGAACAAACGATAGAGAAAATATGGACAATATCAAGACTACCAGTCCAAGCCACAAGCAAAGAAGGACACCGGAAAGACAAAGAAAGATACCGGGAAGTGGTGCGACTTCCATAAGAGCACTTGGCATAACACTGCTGACTTCCACTCAAAACAGTCACTGGTAGCTGAAGTGAAAACCTCTAAATCAGATGCAGATTCTGACTCTAAGCCATAACTAGAAAGGGGAAGACGGATCATTGATGCAGAACCCAGTGCCACTGTTGCTACCACCAAGCTCCATCCTGGTGAACCAGAAGAGCCAGAAGAAGGAGAGTGCCTCTTCCATTCACAGATGTGGGTAAAAGGCACCCGGGTGCACTTTATCGTTGATAGCGGTAGCCAGAAGAAACTCATCTCAGCAGAGATCGTCAAGCGGCTGGCCCTGCCAACAACGCCACACCCAACACCCTACACCATTGGATGGCTCCGCAAAGGAAGCGATCTTCATGTCAGCCAACAATGTCAACTATCGTATGACATCAAGCCCTTCAAAGACAAGGTATTCTGTGATGTTGCTCCACTTGAAGTTCGTGATGTTCTTTTGGGAGAACCATATTTATGGAAATGTCATGCTGTATATGAGTCTAGTCCTCATCGTGTTATTATAACTTTGAATAGGAAATTGTACAGGATACCCAAGGCAGTCCCACCTAGTGCTATTTCCTTGATCTCTACCAAGTAATGAAAGAAGGTCATCTCTTAGACAGGGAAGTTTGTCTTCTTCATGATTTGTTCTCATAATAAGTGAAAGATCACAACCACATCCAGGGTCTCTGTGACCGAACTCTCCACACAACAAAAGCAAGTAGATAAGGTCGTGGAGGAATACTCATATATCTTCTCCTCACCTACAGGAGTACCTCTGCACTACCAGGTCAATCACCCCATCTATCTGACCCCCGACACATTGTTGCCTAATGGGCCAGTCTATCGTCTCTCTTTGTTAGAGAATGAGGAGATCAAGTGACAGATCCAAGAACTTCTCCACAAGGGGCACATCCACCCCAGCTCATCTCCTTGCAGGAGCCCAATCGTGCTGGTACAGAAGAAAGATGGAACCTGACGACTCTGTATTGATTACCAGGCTCTGAATAAAATCACAGTCAGAAACCGATAACCAATTCCCCGAATCGAGGACATCCTTGATCAACTCACGGGGGCCAAATACTTCAGTAATATTGATCTGAAGTCTGGCTACCACTAGGTCCCGATAGAACAAACAAATGTATGGAAGACTGCCTTCAAGTAAAAGGAAGGCCTTTTTGAGTGGTTGGTCATGCCCTTTGGTTTGAAAAATGCCCCAACCACTTTCATGAGGATGATGGATGATATCCCTAGACCATTCAACAATAATTTTTTAGTGGTCTATCTCGACGACATTCTAATTTACAACAAGACTTGGGCCGAACACTTGCATCATATTCAGTAGGTTTTGCACACCCTGCAACAGCACAAGCTATATGCCAACTTGGAAAAATGCTCCTTCGACATGGAAGGGGGGCATTACCTGGGCTACATCATTGATCAGCATGGCGTACATGTGGATCCAACCAAGATCCAAGTCACTCGTGACTGGCCAGCCCCAACAACACTCACTGAGCTTCGAAGCTTCTTGGGCCTTGCCAATTTCTACCACAGGTTCGTGTTGGGATTCTCCCATATTGCATGGGCCCTCAGTGAA
>JASDQU010585407.1:38198-50408 GCA_032191745.1 Picea mariana
GAATGTTGAGGCAGAAGATTCTAAAGGTGGAAGATTGTTGATGATGCGAAAGGTTCTCTTAATGCCAGAGAAGGAGGTGGAGAATCCGGTGCAAAGAAACAATGTTTTTCGGACTGCTTGCAAAACCAAGGACAGGGTATGCAAGGACATTTTGGACAGTGGTAGCATAGATAATCTTGTCTCAACGGAGATGGTAGAAAAACTTGAGCTAGAGACGATTGATCATCCAAGCCCATATAGAGTTTCATGGCTACAAAAAGGACATCAGGTAAATGTCACTAAACAATGTTTAGTTGAATTTAAAATAGGAGGGTATAAAGATGAAATACTTTGTGATGTTATTCCCATGGATGTTTGTCATCTATTGCTGGGTAGACCATGGCAGTATGATAGAAATGTAATTCATGATGGGAGGAAGAACACCTACACCCTAGAAAAGAATGGGAGAACTCACATGTTGTTGTCGATTAAGGATAAAGAGGTGAAACTTGAAGTAAGCAACACTGTACTTCTCATGAGTGGGAAGGAACTTCTTATAGAGGTTAAGAAGAAGGAGGAATCACAATTCATTGTGGTCAGGAAATCGAAGATTGTTTTGACCAGCACAAGGGTAGATGATTTACCAAAAGAGGTTCAGGAATTGCTGGAAGAATTCACTGACATAGTAGTGGATGAACTACCTCATTCGCTGCCACCAATAAGAAGTGTGAGTCATCATATTGATTTCATACCTAGAGCTAGTTTACCAAACAAAGCAACGTACAAATTAACGCCGTAGGAGAATGAAGAGGTCAAAAGACAGGTCCAGGATTTGTTGGACAAGGGGTTGGTTAGAGAAAGATTGAGTCCATGTGTTGTTCCGACAGTGCTCAGTCCAAAGAAAGACAGAGGCTAGAGGATGTGTACTGACTTGAGAGAAATTAACAAGATAACCATCAGGTACAGATTTCCATTACCAAGGATGGATGATCTGATGGTTTGCTTGAGTGGAGCCAAATTTTTTTCAAAGATTGATTTGAAAAGTGGGTATCATCAAATTCGTATGAGAAAAGGAGATGAATGGAAGATAGCCTTCAAGACTAACGAAGGATTGTATGAATGGCTTGTTATGCTATTTGGTCTAACAAACGCGCCGAGTACTTTCATGAGATTGATGAATGAAGTCCTGATGGAGTTCATCGGAAAATTTGTCATTGTGTATCTTGATGACATACTGATTTTCAGTAAAACAGAGGCTGAGCATCTGAAACATTTGGCTATAGTGATGCAGAGGCTACAACAAGAGAAGTTGTTGATAAACATGAAGAAATCCTCATTCATGAAGACAGAGCTCATTTATTTGGGGTTTGTTATTTCTGCAGATAAGTTGAGGATGGATCCGGATAAGGTGGAGGTAATTAAAAATTGGCCATCACCGAAGAATATCTTTGAGGATCAAAGTTTTCATGGATTGGCTAGTTTCTACCAGAAGTTCATTAGGAATTTTAATGGAATTAGTGCACCGATGATGGACACAGTGAAGAAGAGACACAAATCTGTTCACTGGACAGAATACATGATCCAGAAAGAATTACTGTTTAAAGGTAATCAACTTTGTATTCCAAAATGCTCCATGAGGGAGAATTTGTTGAAGGAGAAACATAGTGGAGGATTGGGTGGACATTTTGGACATGAAAAGACATTCGTAAAGTTGAATGAGTCATATTTTTGGCTAGGAATGCAAGCAGATGTCAAAAGATTCATGGACAAATGCAGAATTTGTCAGCATTCAAAAGGAAAGAGGCAGAACGTAGGTTTTTATCAACCGTTACCCATACTTGACAGGCTGTGGGATGAAGTTAGCATGGAATTCATATTGGGGTTGCCAAGAACACAAAGAGGGTTTGACTTGATCTTTGTAGTGGTATTTAGATTTTCTAAAATGGCACACTTCATACCGTGTCAGAAAACCAGTGACGCAACTCACATTGCGGATCTGTTTTTCAAAGAAGTCATTTGACTTCACAGCTTACCAAGGAGCATAGTTTTGGATCGAGACACTAAGTTCATAGGAAACTTCTGGAGAACCTTATGGAAAAAGCTGGGAACAAACTTATCGTTCAGTTTATCTTATCATCCTCGGATGGATGGATAGACAGAAGTTGTGAATAGGAGATTGGGAGACTTGTTGAGGAGCTTGGTGACAGAACACCACAGTCAGTGGGACAATATTCTGCCACAGGCGGAATTTGACTATAATGATTCAATCGACAGAAGCACAGGGCAGAGTCCATTCCAGATTGTTTATGGGATGCAGCCAAGAGGAGTTTATAGAATTGAGAGATTTAGAAGAGAATGCAACTAGGAGTGCTAGTGCAGAGGATTTCGCAGAAGCAATGAAGGACCTTCACAGCCAGGTGAAGGAGCGATTGCATAACTCGAGCCAAGAGTATAAGCGCAGAGCAGATCAACACATGAGACAACTTCAATTTAAGGTTGGTGATTTGATTTTGGCACATCTGAGAAAGGAAAGGTTCCTGAAAGGGACTTATAACAAACTGAAGATGAAGAAGATCGGACCATGTAAGGTCTTGAAGAAATTTGGGGCAAATGTTTATGAGATTGAATTACCCGATGGGATCGGAATTTCTCCAATATTCAATGTCTCAGATTTGTACCCATACAAAGCTGAAGAAACAAGTGATGAACAACCATAAGTTCAGTGGACTAAGCAGATGCCAGTTGCAGAAAAGCCACAGATGGAAAGCATACTGGGCAAAAGAGTCAGCAAGAAGACCAGAAGAAAGGAATACTTTGAATACTTGGTCAAATGGAAGGGACATCCAGTTGAAGATGCCAACTGGGAGAATGAAGTGGAGATTCAAAAGCATGGACAGAGCGTGCAAGAGCTCATGGATAGGAGCCCATGACAATTTTCAAGCAAGGGAGTATGATTCAGGAGCATCGCCAACATCAAGCAAGCGTGGGGAAGGTGCCAACACATTTTGGCACATGATAAAATTGTTTGAATCTTTTTGAAGTTGGATGCGCCAAACTTAAATGTAACAATTAAGGGAGGGAGTACTTCCATATTGTAGACAGACCTTGAGCATCCCACTCTTGTCTGTATTAGGTTAAGACATTTATGTTAGTTAATGTTAGTAGGTAGCTTTGAATTCTTAGATTAGACAGTTTTAGGAGCGAAGAGGGAAAACGGATATAGACACCCTCACTTGTATCATTGTAACAGAGGAAGTAGTAGTAAGATAGAGCATAGAGAGGAGAGCAGAGAGTTGTAGTTGAAAACACCCATGTATAGAGATTTGAATTAATAGAAAGAGCTTCGATTCAAATTCATGGTGTCATATTTATTCTTTGTGTATGCATTGTGAATGTTATGCTCACAGATGTTTACTTTCTATTATACATTTTCTATATATGTTGTGTATATGATTTCATGCTTTGTGTTTGAAGTCTGAGAGAGAGTAGAGAATGAGTTTCAATTGTTTCTCTGCCTGAGTAAGAGTTTTCCTGCAAGGAGTGCAGTGAAAGTGTCTGCAAGGTGTGCGTCGATAGAAGTCAGAGTTCATCTCTGAAACTCAGAAGAGATAACGTTATTCTCATTCTCCTAGAAGTGAAAATTAAGCACAGGAGCTGTGCAAGGAGTGTGCAGGCTGAGTGAAGTCTCAGGGTTTGCAAACTCAGCGAAATTGTGAAAGACTACTGTCCCAAGGAGTGCACAGAGTTGAAGGAGTCAATACTTGTAAGTATTGGAAAGTTGTCGCAAGGAGTGCGTGCAAGAGTCATCTTGAAGACTCAAGTTGTGGGGAAGTTCAAAGGAATTTGTGCCTTGAATGTTGGAAGGAGATGCAACAACTTTAGTTCGCTGGCGGACAAGTTTTCATGAAGATACCGTATTCGTTTTGCCAAAATTGTTAAGGAGGAATTTGATGGTCAGAATCCTCCGTGGAGGATTCGTGAAGTCCCGAACGTCGTCAGATCTCGCAGAGGAGCAGGGGAGTTATGGCAGCATTCGTCCAGTGCAAGGTCGGGAAAATCAGACTGTAGGATCCGAACTGACGAGGGCCATTGGATCACCCGCGAAATCGCATCTCGGGATTTCAAGAGGTGAAGGGTCAAAACCTTTGTAGCAAGACTCGCGAAATCGAAAGGCGAAGTCCCGAGGTGGCGAAGAAATATGAGCCGTCCGCTAGAAGAAGGACACGTGTCACGAGATCACCCATATCAGGGAATCAGACATTGGAGGTCAGGAAGGGAGGTCATTCAACTTCGCGAGAAGCGAATTCACGAAATAATCTAAGCCGTTCGTTGGAGGAGGACAGGTGGCAGAGATAAGAGAATCTTGTGAACTCAGGGATTCGCCGGGTGAGAGCCCAAAACTTGGGTGCTTGAAGTCACGAGGAGAGAAGTCGCGAAATAATCTAAGCTGTCCATTTGAGGAGGACAGGTGGTAGAGATCAGAAGATCTCGCAATCTCGGAGCTTCGTTGGGTGAGCATCCAAACTTTGGGTGCTTGAAGTCACGAGAAGCGAGGTCATGAAGTGCCGAGGTTGCACATAAGAGGCACGTGGCAGAACCGTAAAGTGGGCCTGGTAAGTGGATCGATGGACACATGTCACACATTTGGAGGAGTCAACACCCCATTGACCTCTCACATCTCGAGAACTCGGGAGATAAGGGAACAAGAGTTCGAGCCTTCGACTCACGAAGTCGCGAGTAGCGAAAGGTGCTAGTACTTAGCCTAGTCAGTGGTCACGTAAGGAGGGCACTGACAGGAGAAAGTTATAACCGTACTTCACGATCTCGGGTATCACAGATTTGGAGAAGGAAGAGTCGGAGTCTCAACTCACGAACTCGCGAGATTGCGAGTTGTCGAGAAGGACCCGTGGATTGATAATTTTGCAGATTCCAGTGGGAATTAAAAGAGTCGATCCGGCTCAAGGGTGTATAGAACAATTTTGTGAGAGGATATCGGTCATGAGGGCCGATAGGTCTGCCTCAATTTCTTAGTCCAATAGTTTAATCTGGGCTAAATTTCATAGGTAATTAGGTTAGAGCATAGGTTATCTTTCTTTATCTCAATAAAACAGGCATGATGATCAATGTTGAACCCTATCTTTGATGTTTGAAAGTTGAATGTCTAACCCCATGGTGATAAAAATAGGGAAAGCTTGGACAAACCCACTTAAACTGCTTATCCTAAGTTTTCAGAGAAAATATGAGTTTGCACTCATAGATTAAAGACAATGCACAGATGAACAGATGAGGTGTTGGTGCTCAAATCTACGGTTGATAAGTTTTTCGAGACCCCCCTGACCGTTCTACCTTTAACGGTAAGGGGGGGTCCGGAATCATGTACCACAAAGGCACACATATGAATGACTGAGGCATCGGTGCCTAGATCCACGGTTGAGATTGAATTCTAGACCCCCCTAACCATTCAGATTTTAATGGTGGGGGGTGTTAAACATGATTTTGGTCATCTTGGTGATGTATTAACAATGGTGTGCTTAGGTTCCCAACAAAAATTTTGTCCTGAGAAAAGTGGCATTTATCTCCTTCCAGAAAACATATTTTCAAAGTGAGTTCGCAGGCTGCATATGGCCTAGGGTGTGAGAATGACCCATTCTCACAGGCCACCTTCATCTAGGGTGCGAACTTCTCGTAGGTTGCTCTATACACAAGGTGCAAACTTGTTTTTAATCTTGGAGTTTAGAATGAATCCTATTTTCGCATGAATCATGTAACAATGAAAATTCTCTATTTGTTCTATTTCAATGATTGATTTCCAATATTTTCAAAATGAAAATGCTTTTAAAAAGAAAAATCTTTTTTACTTTTCAAAAAGAACCACCATGGTGGTGAAACTAAGAAAAACCAATAACTAAAAGATAAGCAATAAACAAAACCATCAATGCAGGGTTTACCTCCAGAAAATCTGGAAGGATCTCAACCCTTGCCTACCAACCCACCGGAGGGCTCTCCTCGACAGAGTGAATTCCAAGACATCACCACTCCACAGCTAGAGAGAACTGAATCTCTAGAACGATTCTGAATTTCCAATTCTCGAGAGGACTTTCAACTTCACCCCGATTCTGAGAGACGTATTATGCGAGTGAATTCTTTTGGAGATTTAGTTGTTTTGTCTTCTGGATCACCGAATGGACCTTTTCCAGGACATGAGGGCCAAGATCCTTTTTGGACTACTGGAATTTTTAGACGGGATCTCTTTGGTTCAGGAGCAGGCGTTGATATCACTGACTCACCTGGGTTCCCTGAAATCTCTGACCTAGATGCAGTACCTTTTACTATTGCTTATTATTTTCCTGGTACAGAAGCTCCGCGAGCTGACCACATCTTGAACCTCCCTTTATAAATGGTCCATTACACAGATACTATGAGTATTCACACTGGGATTACAGTGGCTAGTCAATTCCCCATTGGCACACCGCTCTCGCCCAGTGTCACCCTGACACTTCCACCTAGATACCGTGCGTTGAATGCTTCTATTCCCATTCCTATGCAAACCCCATCCGAAACTCCTGGTGGTCCCTCTTCTTCTGGGCACTCTCCTCCTGGCTTCATTCTGACACTTCCTCAACCCCCTTTTGGAGGACCTTTTCCATCCTCTATCGGTGGCACCAATTCTAGTGGCACCATTCCATCATTCACACCAAATTACCAAATTTCTGTTGGTGGAGAATTTCACCAAGGAGGTTTGACTCAAATCCCCCTTGTAGGGAAAATTCCTATTGGAACACAAATCCCAATTGGAGCACAACCCCCAATTGGAACTCAACCCCCGATTGGAGGACCACCCCCACCGACCCCACCCTATGGACAAAACATACCTCCATCCTTGGCCCAGTATTGGAACCATATGATACAACATACTCCTCAATCGACTGGTGGGCAACAGCCTCCACCTACATTCATTATACCCCCTAGTATAGGCCAACCATATCCAGGTACGTCCAATCCTATTTGGGGTTCGAATGCTCAAACTCACATCCCTGTTCAAGGATACAATCCTGTGAGCTACTTTCCTCCACAACAACCACCGAATTTTCCTGGGTCTTCACATTATATGCAAATAGCTTATGGTCCCACTGGTTTGCCGACGGGGCTCCCTCCCCAAAGCCACCAGTACCCGCATGTGAATAGACAGTTACCCTTCTTGGCCACTTTGGACCTCCCGGATGTGTCGAGGATTTTAAATGATCCAATCTGTCACTCTCCCCAATGGCCCGCTATACCAGCCAAGCTACCATCTGACATCCCTAAATTTGATGGCAAAGCAGGAGAGGACCCAAACAATCACGTGATGAATTTTCACCTCTGGTGCTCATCCAACTCCTTTATGGATGACTCTATTTGTTTACGTCTTTTTCAAAGAACTCTCACAGGTTCTGCCGCGAAGTGGTATATAGAATTACCACGAGGTTTCTTCACCGACTTCAACACCCTAGCTATGGCTTTCCTCACCCACTACCAGCTACCGATCCATTATGAAATGGGGACCGAGATTTTGAGTTCTTTCAAACAAAACAAAGCCACTCATATATCCGATCACATTCATGAGTGGCGACGGAGATGACGTCTCATCAAACTCGAACTTCCAGATCAGTTGTTGGCCGAGTGGTTCACCAAATCATTCGTGAACGACATCGGTCGTGACATTGCCATGGGTGGAGTTGTCATGGAAGAATAGGCCATAAGTCGTGCTCAATACCATGACCTCATTTATTCACAAATGAGTACTCTTTATGATTTGCTCCCTGATGCACCTTGTCCTTCCACTTCTTCCACTTCAACTACTCCAGCTGCTTCTCATGCAGCCGACGGTGTGATTGTCACTTTCCATGCCAAACCACATTCCACCTCAAGCAACAACCCCAAACCCACTTCTTCTAATGTTCAAAATGCTCTGTCTCCTACCCCTCCCACTGACAAGACTTCTGAGGTAAATGTTGTCCAATCTACCCCAGCCGGTAAAAAAAAATCTAGAAAAGGAAAGGGTAAGAATAAGGAGGAAAAAAATACTTCGCAAGCAGAGAGAACCAAAACTCCACTTGTTGACGATAAGGATAAGCACAAACCTTGATACCCTTGTCTTATTTGTGGTGATGATCACTACACGAAGGATTGTCCATGACCCACTGAGGTTACTAAGTTCCTTCAAGGAGCCCCGAAACCACCCACTTCGACAGTTTTGTCCCAACCCTTCCCCTGTCAACAACAAGCCCAATTAGTCATTCATGAACAACCTTCCCCTTCCACTACATCCTATGTATCAATGTGTACTAGTGATTCAAAGAAGAATGACATCGCCCTTACCACTCGAGCCAAAGATTATTCTCCCTCTAAGGAGAAGGTTGATGTTATTCCTCCTTCATTGGTCCAACCATCTCCCACAAATCCACCTGCCAATGATCCTATTCATCTTGAATGACCGAGCCTTGACACAGTTCTTCACCCCCGTCCAAAGGGCGTCATTCAGAAATCGGCTTTCAATCCTCATGCTCGTGCTGTCTAGAACTACAACATTGTTGAAGATCTGGCCCAAGCACCTTCTGCGATGTCAACCCTCGAAGTCCTTCAAAGTTGTCTTACACAACGGAAGGCACTTTTGAAAGCTATCGGTGGAATCGACCCAACGGATTCGAATTTAATAATTTTTGACTTGGAAGATCACATTCCAAGGTTACCCTCTCAAATCGCATTCCAAATCCAAGTGATTGTCTCCGACAAAAGCATTTGTAGAACCATTATCGACGAGGGTGCCTCGATGTGTGTCATGTCCGTTACCTGCTGGAAAGCCATCGGCTTTCCCTCTTTGATTGAATCCCATAACACACTCAAACCGTTCAATGGCTCCAGTTTTAATCCTTATGGTGTCCTTCCTTCATTGCCAATCACGCTAGAAGGGAAAACGGTCCAAGTCGAAGTGGAAGTCTTTGATGCTCCTCTCGATTACAATCTTATTCTTGGCCATAGCTGGATTGATTCCATGCGCGCAGTTGTGTCGACTCTTTTTCATGTTGTACGTTTCCCGCATCAAGGAAAGGTAATCACCGTTGACCAATTAGCCTTCTTTAACTCAAATACGCATACTGACAACATACCATTCGTCGCCAAAACCCCATCGGGTTACGAGAATGTCGGTGTAGGTCTTCTCAAAGACTCTTCATTAATGGGTACCTTCCCCATTCCACCAACCAATGTTCCACACTCATCTGTCACTTCAATCAACATGATCTCCACCTCGATTCATGGAACCCCTGCATCTCACGACCCATGGATGGTACCCGACCCTGACGATCATCTTCGTTACGGTGACGAAATGCCTTTAAGTCCAGTTGAATCCACCTATCAGGCCATTCAATCAGAAACCCCTTCTACCCCCTTTCTTGGTGATTTATCTCCATATCCTTTCCGTGTCATTTTTCCCACAGACGAGATGATTATGTCTGTCATGGAAGAAACCCCTTGGAACAATGGACATCACTGTTCCATCCTCTTCCTAGAACAACTAACCATTGAGAGCTACCAACGGATCTTGAACCCGTCGACCGTTGTCCTCATTTCGACCATTCCCAAGTCCACACACGATGTGTTTTCCGAAGGGAACTTAATCAATATCTCACCCACTATTCCCCTTGACATATCCATCAAACCTAGAATTGTAGGAAATGTGCATATCGGAGCTTCATGTTCCCCTGATGAAATCGTCACCTACAAGTCACTTTTCAAAGAATTTCGTGATGTCTTCGCCTAGAGCTATGAAGAAATAGCGGGTATCGACCCCGACATTGTGATACATGAGATTAAGACATACCTAGACGGTAAACCTTTCTGGCAACGCCTTCGTCTAGTTCACCCACATAAAGTGGTTGTTATTAAGCTTGAAGTCGAGAAACTTCTCAAAGATGACTTTATTTACCTAGTGGCCCTCATTGTCTGGGTTTCCAATCTTGTCCCAATCGACAAGAAACAAGGCACAATCCACGTATGCATTGATTATAGGGATATTAACAAAGTTTGTCCTAAAGACAACTTTCCTACCCCCTTCGTCGATCAGATTGTCGACGATTATGCTGGAAGCAAAATATTCTCTCTGATGGATGGTTTCTCCGGATATAATCAAATCAATATTGTTCCTAAGGATCAACACAAAACCGCTTTCATTTGTCCTTGGGGCACTTTCACCTATCGAAAACTTCCTTTCGGTCTAAGGAACACTGGCGGAACTTTTCAGCGTGCTATGTCTTATGCCTTCCATGATATCAAGGACATCGTGCAACCATATCTTGATGACTTACCCACTCATTCCATGCGTCGGGTCGATCATCTAATCCACCTCTAAGCCATTTTCCTCCATTGTCGGTTTTACCATTTATGCTTGAATCCTCACAAATGCATTTTCTGCATAGAATCCGATCGACTTCTACGCTTTATTGTTTCACGTCAAGGGATTAGGGTAGATCCTTTAAAGTTCAAGTCGATTCTCAATCTCCCTCCTCCTTCTACACTTCGCCAGCTACAAATTTTGCAAGGGAAAGCAAACTTTCTTCATCGTTTCATCCCGAACTACGCCGAGATAACTCTTGGATTTACGTGACTACTCAAAAAGGGGTCTGAGTTCATATGAGATACCATCGCAAACAAAGCCTTCGAAGCTTTGAAACTGTCCCTGACACGTGGTCCGCTTCTCTTCCCCCCCGATTACAGTCGCGATTATTTCCTCTACCTCGCAGCCTCGAATTACACCATCGCTATGGTTCTCATCCAAGAGGATGATTCTCATGACAAACATGTTATCTATTACTTGAGTCAGAGTCTAACGCCTACCGAAACCAAGTATTTACATGTCAAAAAACTAGCCTTGGCAGCCGTCCAAGAAGTTCAACTTTTCCTGCACTATATCCTCTCTCGCAAGACTACGGTAATTTCTAATTGCAACCCTATGAAACACATTCTCACACGTCAATTTCCAGGGGGAAAATACTCAAAATGGATTGTCATACTCCAGGATTTTGACTTGGAATTCGAAGGACCTAAGTCCAAGAAGTCCTTAGTGTTTGTGGAGTTGATATGTGACTTTCCCTACTCTGAAACAGAAAATGTAGCAGCCTATTCATTACCTGATGAATCCCTTTTCCTAATTAGTTCCGATGATCTTAGGTATGGAGATATCATCATATATATCCAAACCCAGACTTTCCATCCCAATTTGTCCAGTACTGACTGGCATCGAATATGCTACCAAGCCCGTCAATATATTATCCTCGGGGATACTCTTTATCATTGTGGGATTGAATCATTTTTTCGATGTTGCCTCACATTTGATGAAGCCGAGAAATCCTTAAATGACCGCCATTCTGGAGCCTGTGGTGGTCATATGTCCAGGTATGCTACTGCCCAGAAGATCTTACGAGCAGGGTATTTTTGGCCTTCTTTATTTAACAATTACATAATCGTCATCCAAAAATGCCACACTTGCAAGACCTATAATCATAAGATACGATCACATCCTGCTCCTCTTCACCCTATGGTCTCCGTTGGTCCCTTTGCGAAATGGGGTATCGATTCCATGACATGTCACCCCCACTCGGCCAGGGGGCATGGATACATTATTGTAGCCGTAGATTATTTTACGAAATGGGCCCAGGCGATGCCGACATTTGACAATACTAGAAAGACCACATCATTATTTATTTTCAAGCACATCATAGCTCGTTTTGGTGTTCCTCAGGCTATCGTCACTGATCACGGTAGCCACTTTAGAAACTTCATGATGTCCGAACTCACTGAAAAGTTGGGTCTTCTCCATGAAAACTCAACACCCTATTACCCACAAGCTAACGGCCAAGTCGAAGCGATTAATNGGCGATGCCGACATTTGACAATACTAGAAAGACCACATCATTATTTATTTTCAAGCACATCATAGCTCATTTTGGTGTTCCTCAGGCTATCGTCACTGATCACGGTAGCCACTTTAGAAACTTCATGATGTCCGAACTCACTGAAAAGTTGGGTCTTCTCCATGAAAACTCAACACCCTATTACCCACAAGCTAACGGCCAAGTCGAAGCGATTAATAAAGTTCTCATAACCATGTTTCGACGAATGATAAGGATTCACAAAAAAAGTTGGCACACAATGTTTTTTTCAGCATTGTGGGCTTACCGGACATCCATTAAGTCT
>JASDQU010585408.1:64479-80263 GCA_032191745.1 Picea mariana
GGACTTAATGACAGATGATAGAGTTGCATAAAATTAATAAACATTCCAAATTAGGTCTATTTCTCCAGGCAATCAATTACATGTGGTAGAGCAATTATAAGAAGAATTGTGGCATTCGATCCCAACATTCCATATTTCTTTCAACTAAGTCTTAGGTTGTTTTTATTTTTAGTTGATATATAGCTTCTATTTCCAAAAATCTAGCAATGAGTTTGTTGATCTAATTTCATTTAAAATCTATTATTTTATGCAAAGGTGGGGGGTGCCAAGAGAGGGACTTTGGTGTAGAAGACTTGAGCATGACTTATTTGTAAAATTGAGGGAGTTCTTCTTGATATATTTCAACATCGGAGATATATGAAGATCTAGTATATTAGTATGTACCTTTCATTGTGTTTATTACTCCTCTTATCTGAAAATAATTGATGCACTACAGATTTCCTATACATTAATTTTTTTAGTGTGCTTACTCTGTGTATGTGAAGTTCATTCAGATATCTAGTATTCGTCCTCTGAAAGAATTTAGGTTTATGAATATTCTTCTTATGGATTATGCAGGTCTAAGCTAATAGTGAAGCATGTGTTTTTCATATTCGTTATCTTTATTATTCTACCTACCTATGTTTTAAATGTGCTTGTCTAATAACTGATTTGATTGCCTTTGATCAATGAAATATGTCAGGAGACTCCATGCCCAATGGCCTTAATCATTTATCTTGTATTTATTTCAATCTTCCACTTAGTACTTTTCTTGACTCTGTCCTTCCTATCCATGAAATTCAAAACCAATCAAAACCATTGTAATAACTAAGATGTGTTAGGCATGCCCTCCCAACAATCAGAGAGCATCTTCTATCACTAACGTCTTTTGGTGTCATTGTTGGGGACGGAGTAACGAAGACATCATTCCCTGGGTTGTACGGTGAACAAGGACAGGTGACATAAGTGACTACGATCTTTCACCTGGCGACTCCATGAAGGAAGAATTCACTGGCAACTCCATACACTGGTTCAAAATGTCGAAGGCCATGGAAGCCATTTTGGCTCGTAGGTTTTCTCCATTTGAATTCTATGATATTCCTGATTTTCCAAATAATGTACCTACTGCGGATGARTGGGGTGACTACCTTCCAAGGTTCAGAGGAGATGATCACGATCATCTTGCACAAAACTTGATCAATTTTCATCAATACATGGATCAGCTTGATATTCATCATGAATATATATTGCTAAAAATGTTTATKTACTCCTTGGAAGGAGATGYGAGACAATGGTATTGATCTCTACCCATCTCTAGTATTTCGTCACTAAATGATTTCCATGTTGTTTTTTCATTCATATTGTAAGAGGATTTATCCTGCTAAGCTCCTCTTGGATGATTGTTGTGAGCAAATTAAATCTCTTAGCACTAATGATTGGGAAAACTTTAGTGATGAAATTCATGAAGATATATGTCAAAATAATGAAGCTCGTGATGGATTTGATAGCTTTCAAGATGTTTCCTGTAATATGAGTGGTGATCATCATGAAGAGATTGTTTCTGCAAATCCTTGTGAAGATCAACTTTTCATCAAAGAAAATTTTGTTGTAAAACATATTTAAGATCACATGATCTAGATATCAATGGCCAACCACCTATTCCACTGGCTCAGAACAGAGTTTTCCACCTTGGCAGTTTTTCAGGTCCCAAACTTCTAGGGCCGTTATGAGGCCCTAATTGACATTTTTTGGGGATTTGGAGCCCAGGTGATTGTTGAAGGCATTAGCCAAGGCCATTCAGAAATTGTTCTTCTCGATTATACCTTTCCAATGGTGTATCAAGCGCCCCAAACGAAGATCGTCTGCAAAAGTTACACCCCTGGGAAGTTGACGTATCAACTACCCCCATCGGGGCCTACAAACCTTTTGGATTTTCATCTTCTAGGGTTAGGGTTTTGGATTTTCCTTATGTTAAAAAGGCCTTTGGAGCCTCATTGTAACAATCATCTTCTTACAAATGTGAGTAGCCGTCACATATCATCTCAGAGATAAGCTTCCACCATTCTAGCGAGTCTTTCACTCTGTATTTTTATAGTCTTTGTACATTTCTTTCATTAATAGAAATCAGGTATTACTGTATTTTTCTGTTTCTGGCAATATTTATATGTATTTCATTGTCATATCTCTACTTTCATTTCATTCTCAAAAATAATCTGGATCATCACATTGCTTATATACACAAATTTTCATCATTATCATTAGATATGTATCAAATTTCTCCAGTTTATGATTAATAAAATGATGATCTTAAAATCCTAGATCCTGAAGTCCATGATGTGAAGCAGTTTCATGAGGGCATTGAATTCATTGTCTCTGAGGAACTATAGCTTGAGTATGACAGTTATAGTTCAGAATCAGAGCTTGATTCTGATAAGCAGATTTCCATGCATAGGAGGTGATATCAACAAACTGGTATGTAACTGTCATAATCCATAATTTGAAGAGACATTCCAACAAGATGCAGATTGCATTGAGAATGTTGTTTCTTTTGTTGAAATTAATGAAGATAATTTGTTGCCTTTTGATCCCCTTGATATTCTTGTTTTGAATGTTGTTAAAGAGTTTCCTGCTCAAGAATATAATGGACAGTTTTAAGAGCTTTTTTTTGCCCCTGTTTGTAACGAAATGTGTGATATCCATGCATTGTTTCAAAATAAGTGGAACCCAATTTTTCTTATGAAACAAATTTCATACAACAATTTTGTTTTTTAGATCATGTGGAGTGTTATCATGTTCTTCAGAATCCTGTGGCTCTTTACATGGAATCAATTCATTCATAGGTTTTCAATGTTGTAACATTCGGCATATAATCAAGTTGCAACAGTAAGTATAAATTGCATATTACATGTCTGCTAATTTTTTTTATGTATTTTCGCATTTCTTCATTTAGAAGCAAAGAGCAAGATTATGTTGTTAGACATCTGCTTGAATGGTTGTATTGGAAATTCGCCTATATATGATTAGCTTAATTTATGTTGGTTAACTGAGTAGGAGGTGTGGAGAATAAGCTCACTTTTGAGCATTTAGTTTTCAATTTAGTGTGATTTAGTAAGTTAGTATAAATTAGACTTCATATCCCAATGGAGACACCAATGTACAGATAAGCTTGTCGCAATTTGAGATTCCAGTATACAAAATGGATGGTCTATATTAATAAGGCAGATGTCAAAGCAGATAAAGTTGGGTTGCAAGTCACAGGTTTCTATGACAGAATGTGAAAGGAAGGCATTGGTCTGTAGTTCTTAATGTCTCACAAGGAGAACATTATCCCCGGACGGAGCTACTGTTAGTCCCTAAACTTGTTTCTACCTTTTTGCTCCTAACCTAGCCTATCCATTCATAGCCTCTGCCTCAACCTAAATTTTTCTTACTCTTTCATACTTCTTTTGGTGTGGTATTTTGGCTTGGATTGAATGTTATTTTCTTCTTATGAGGTACATTTAGAGGTATTTGTATATGTCAAGGTGTGTCACGTCAGTTTAAGTCTATTTGTATTTTCAAAATATAATCTTCCCTAAAGTTTATATTAGATCAAGGGTTCACTCCAAGAATAAAGTTGTTCTTGCAGCATATACATGTCATCGTTATTTTAAGTGTGTTGCAAATGGGGAGATCATGCCCACAGATTAACATGAAATCGAGAGATCGTGAGAACAGTTTGTCATCATACGAACATTTTCTTTAATTATTGTATGAAAGAATTATCATTTATGAAGTATTAAGCATGACAGTGCCCTGTCCCAGCGATGATGAGGGAATAATGATGAAGGTGAAATTGTCCAAGTACAGAGATGCACATGTGGATTTCTATTTTGGCCTCAATCAAATAAAAGATGGATAGAAGTTCACGGTTAGAGATATATGCAAATTATCAATTCCCATCATTATTCCAGGAAGAGAAATTCGGGCTCCATTTTCGATCAAACCATAGCAAATATTCCAAAACCTTTAAGAAGCCACTTCCAGAATGGGTCCATTTACCCTAATCATGGGTGGTTTTCAATATTTCTCAACAGTTTGGGAGAAATATTTGTCTGATCAGAACATGATTTTCCATAATATTATTTTCACATACCGAGTCATCACCAACATAGATTAATTTGCAAAAATCAAGCATTGAAGAATGGACAGTCATAGTCAATCTACAACAACATGTCCAAGCTCGATCGACTAGCAGTTGAAGCTCTCAAAGACTATTGAATCCAGTTTATAAGGGAATTAATGAAAGATGGCAGAGTTGCATAAAATCAATAAACATTCCAAATTAGGTCCATTTCTCTAGGAAGTCAATTACAGGTGGCAGAGCAATTACAAGCATAATCGTGGCATTCGATCCCAACATTCCAGATTTCTTGCAACTATGTCTTAGATTGTTTTTATTTTTAGTTGATAGATAACTTTTGTTTCCAAAAATCTAGTAATGAGTTTGTTGATGTAATTTCATATAAAATCTATTATTTGTATGTAAAGGAAAGAGGGGGGGGAGAGGCTCGAGAGACTTTGGTGCATAATACCCGAGCATGCTTTATTTGTAAAACTGAGGGAATTCTTCTTGATATATTTCAACATCAGAGATATATGAAGATCTAGTCTATTAGTCTGTACCTTTGATTGTGTTTATTAGTCCTCTTATTTGAAAAGAATTGATGCACTACAGATTTCTTGTGAAGTTCATTCCAATATCTAGTATTCATCCTCAAAAAAAAATTTTGTTTATGAATACTCTTCTTATGGATTATGTAGGTCTAAGATGATAGTGAAGCATGTGTTTTTCATATTTGTTCTCTTTATTATTCTACCTACCTATGTTTTAAATATGTTTGTCTAATAATTGATTTGATTGCCTTTGATCAATGAAATATGTCAGCTGACTCCATGCCCCATGGCCTTAATCATTGATCTTGTATTTATTTTAGTCTTCCACTTAATACTTTTCTTGACTCTGTCCTTCCCATCCTTGAAATTCAAAACCAATCTAAACCATTGCAATAACTAAGATGTGTTAGGCATGCCCTCCCAACAGTCAGAAAACATCTTCTAGCTCTAACAACTACCTTTACCCATATCAGGTAATGTTCCTCACGCGAGAGTGAGTACCTTAGGATCTACAGAGAGGAGAGGATCCAATGGACCTAGATCGGCCATGTCAGAGGCTGCTTTTAACCTTTGCAACCTTGCAAACTCAACATCAGATACGAATAGATATGCCTCATTTAAAATATCTACATCTAAATCTAAATATGTACCATCCATTAAATCACTATTAAATAATTAGTGCAAAGGGGGGCTACCTCAACCAAAACCTTTGTGCCTTACGACGTTTGATAATTGCGCATTGATTGGTCACCATTTAGGGAAGTGGGATCCTCCATGCAAATATTTTTTATGTCAAACTCCATTGACGAAGACTCCATCGAACCACCTCTGCTTCAGACTAAAAGGACACCTTAAGGCCTGTAAATTTTAGTGAATCGGACCCATCACCAAGCTCGAAGGGAAATGAGAGGCAATACGATGAACAAAAATCCTTAACAACGCCGCCATTCTCCTCTCATGGCTTAGGGTTGAACCACCATTCCTCAATTATTATTATTATTATTATTATTATTATATCTATATGTATATGTATGTATATTTATGTGTTTGTGTGTGCACACTCTTTCTTCAACGATGATGGAATTTATTATTCTAAATTGGGGGCAGGGGTTCCCTCAATCACATTCAAGTTTTTTTTTTCTCTATAGAGTGAAATGAACTCCTCCTTGGTTAATGGCATTTTAGACATTTTCAATATGTGTTCATTAACCATGAGTGATGCCTTGCTTTGGTCTATTGCTACTATTCTAACAAAGTTATTGTTAAATATTTGATTAATCACATATGGCCCAAGCCACCTGATTTTGAGTTTCCCCTAGAAGTCCTTGAATTTGGAGTCAGAAGTAATTCCTAGTCCCCAGTTTGAAATTGCTCAAGCCTGATGAACCTATGATGCCATCAAATTCATTAACGTTGGACCATTTCTGTATGAAATGGAGCTTATTGTTGAATCTCATCTAGAGCATTGAGTTGTCAAAATATTCCTTTCTATGCTACAAAAACATAAAATTCTAGGTTCCATGTTGTTTTAAGGGATCTTATTTCAAATTCAATGGGTAACAAGATAGATTTTTCAGACACCATCTCACAAGATATGAAACTAATTGTTGTCTTCCATGTTGTGTTGTATGCCCAAGTTGTTGTTGTCAATATATTTGTCCAATCCTTCCTATGGATCTAAACTATCTTGGTTATGATATTTTCCAAGACTATATTAGTAAATTTAATTTGTCCATTTGCTTATGCCATGTGGGTGATGGGGAGTGGAATTCCTATGCTTGATGTTGTGTCGTTGAATCTCTTGAAATCATTGGGGTGTAAATTGTGGGCCTTGGTATTTTATCATTTCTCTTGGGATACCAAACCTATTGAATATGTTTCCATACAAGAACCCATCAACTTTGTCTTCCTTGGCATTTGGTTGTGCTTTTACTTCTACCCATTTAGTAAAGTAGCCTATACAGACAAGGACTTAGTGCTTTTGATTTTATGGGGGATCTATTGGGCCAAAACAGTTTAAACCCCATTTTCCAAATGGTTCTAATGAAATCTAGGGCTGAAGTGACATTTAATTATCTTGTGTGGGTCTACCCATTCTCTAGCATTCATAACGCCTGTTGACATATTCTCTAGCATCCTTGTGGAGGGTTGGCCAATAGTACCCTATACTTTTAAATATGTTCTTTTATCTGCAAAATGTCCTCCATTAGGCTCATCATGACATGCGTGAAGCACATCATAGATATCATATTCTCATAGAAAGTGACAAAGCACATGATTAAGTCCCATTTTTAGATATCCATGAATCTAGCTATATGGAGTGTTTTTCCTTATGATTCTGTAGATTTCTTTATTGGAGAAATGTTGCGGAAACTTTCTAGAAATGAGGTAATTTGCAATGTTAGCAACCATGGAATTTGCAAGGGTTCTACAAACAAGTATTCATTGAGGAAAGTGTCATCCACAAAGCCTTCTTTTGAGGTGTTCTCCAAGTGAGATAAGTAATCTGCAATAACATTCTCCCTACCAAAGTTATTAAGCATGGTGATATCAAACTCTTGTAGAAAAAGCAACCATCTAACTACTCTGCCACTAATAATAAGTTTGTTCATGAGATCTTTGATTTCAATGTGGTCTATGTAAACAAATATTGGGTATATTTTTATGTAATGTCGGAATTTGTTAATAGCATAAACTATAGTAAGAAACTCCTTTTCATATAATGTATAATTTAATTATGCTCCAACAAGGTTTTTTCTAATGAAATAGATAACATAGCTTTAAGAAAACTCGTGTTGTCCTTAAACAACACCTAAGGATTTTTCTAAAGCATTGATGTGGATGCAAAAAGGAAGGTTTTAGTTGGGTCCTTTTAGTATAGAAGTTGAGATCAACTTCTCCTTCAAAGTGTCAAAGGCTAATTGAGATTCTATAGTCCATAATAATTCAATATCTTTTCCAAGGAGGACATCTAGCAGGGCAACCATATTTCTAAAATCAAGCATGAACCTTATATAGTAACCAACTTGTCCAATAAAACTTTAGATATCACATTGTTTTGTAGGAGTGGGAATGTCTTGAATGACTAAAGTTTTGGCGTGATCAACCTTGATACCTGCAGTTGAAATGTGGTGTCATGACATTATAACTTCATCCATCAACATGAGACACTTCTCACGATTGAGGAACATATTCATATCCTTGCATATCTGCAACACTCTTTCTAAGTTGTTTAAGGCTTCCTCATAATTGTTTCCATAGAATGTGAACTCATCCATGTATACTTCTACACAGTCATGGACTAGGTTTGAGAATWTGTCAAGGGAAACTCTTTGAAACGTGGTATGAGAATTACATAAACCAAAAGGTAGGACTTTATAGACAAAGGTGCCCCATGATCATGTAAAGGTGGTTGTATATTGGTCTTCAAGGGCAATMTGTATTTGGTTATACCCACTAAAACCATTGAAGAAGTAAAATTAATTATTCTCAGATAATGCATTTGGTACTTGATCAATGAATGAAAAAGAAAAGTGGACCTTTGAGGTTTCCTTATTAAGCTCCAAATGGTCCACACAAAWTTTCCATTCCCCTCCCTTTTTTGGCACTATAACCAATGGGGAGACCCATTGACTGTTTGAAATAGGGTAAATGAAATCAACATCTAATAGTTTCTACAASTCTATTTTAACAATTTCCTTGAGGGCTAGATTCAATTAGCATTGAGGTTGTCGAATGGGATGGGTGTTGTCATTGTTGTAGATATGATGTATACAAATGTTTGGGTTAATTCCTATCATATATTGGTACTTCCATGTCAAGGTAGTGTCATGTTTCTGTAGTAGATTCATCAGCCTTTTCTATTGGGGAGGACTTAGCTGGTTGTTAATATTCAAAGTTTTAATAGGAAAGACCTCTATAGAAATGCTTGGTGAGTTGAATAGTTCGATAATGGGGATATTAGTCAAGTATGTGATGTCGGTTAGGTTGGGTTCCATTGGGTCCTCATTGGAGATTTTGTCATCATTAGATTCGTGATTCAACTCTCTAATTTGGAACTTTGAGGGATAAAGGTTCTACATGAAGTTTGAGATTATAGTATTTGCATCCAACTTTTTCAAGGTCGAGGTTCTCTCAAATGTAAGGATAGCTTTGGAAATCTCTTCAAAAATGCATCCCTTTCATCATATTCAATCCACATTATTTTCATATCCTCTAGGAATGATTTTGTTGAGGGATACAATCTAATACTTTTGTGGGATTAACCATTAGAAGTGGTTGTGTCACCTATTATACAACTAATGTAAGCATCAATGTTTCCAGCTAAGGTCTTCCAAGAATCAAAAGGTAACTTCCTATTCTATATTTTGTTTGTAGGACCATAAAATATGATGGATACTCCCATGGTTCTACTGAAACTATAATGTCTTCTAACACTCCTTCCAGTTTAACAATAGATCTATTATCCATCTAGGGGACGATGGGGGTTTGTCTTAACACTCTTTGGAGTTCTAGTTTCTCCAATGTGTCATTTGTCATGATATTTATGGTTAATCCTAAATAAATAAAGGCAATTGCTATCAATTTATTAGCAATATGAATACTCACTATAGTGCTACATGGATCAAAATATTTAGGAATAAACATTTTCCCATGAGTGAGATCAACAAGCTAACCTGTGACATGTATAGTTTGTGGATATTTCCTTTTTCTTCCTGGTTTCTTCAAGCAGAGTTCCTTTACAACCTTACTATAAATGGAAACATCCTTGATAGATTGAATCAGGGGGATTTTAGCACATAGGTTCTTGACTTCTCCAAAAAGTCAAACTTTGGTTGGGTAATCAACTTAGGTTGGTTTAACCTTTCTAGAAAAGGTGGGCTATCTTTTGGTTGTTCCTTTCCATGTTGAGGAGTGAATTGTTATTTGAATTTTAGGGTTATGCAACTCTTCTTCATTGGAAAGTTCAATTATAATTGGTAGCAAAGTGTTTATTTCCAACTTCCCTTAATGGAGTTGAAGTTTGTTATAGTTAAGGGATCCTACAAAGTAAGTGTTATGAGTTACCATCTCAATATTACATACTTGTTTATTATTGTTTGGGTTTGGTATAAGTTGGGCATGTAGTTGTCTAGGATATTGGGGAGTGTTGTTTTGTTGAGAAGGTGGCATCAATGCTTATTGTTGAAGATGTAGTTTCCACCCTTATTGAGGTCTTTAGGGTTGTTGATGAGAAGACTACTAGTTTTGTTGTCATTGATGGTAAGGAAAGAAGGATGGTTTCTAATTTTGGAAGTTTGGGTGTTGCCACTATTGTTGAGGTGGAAATGGGTTTGGCCAAGACTAAGATGTAGGATAATACTAGTTTGTATTTGGGATCAATTGATTATTTCAAGTATAATTGAAATACTTATGATGTTCATATGGCATACCTTGAGTCATGGGGTGTGGTAGTCCTTGCCTTCTCTAGATGATGAAGCAAACTTGCTCCATATTCTAATTATCTCCCTCGTATAAGGCCTTTAAAGAGAGTAGCTATGGGCACTAACTGGTGTCATGATTGTCTTTGCATAGGCTAAAATTTTCTACATTGTTTAATGGGCATTCATAATGAGCATGCTTTTTAGTGCATTTTTGATAATAATAAAAAAAATGCCAAAGCCTTCTTAGCCTCATCTTGCTTCAACTGTATTGTTGGTGAATGTAAGATGCATGTCTACATGTCTTCTAACAGGTTACCAATCTCTACTTTTGTTAATATAGCTCTATTTTTAGAATTTTATACAATGACCTCCCTTGTTCCCTTTTTCTTCCTATAACATCTCTTTAATAGTTTTTGCAAACATCCCATATCTCATCATAGGTACATTTTGAGATATCTCCAAATACAATCAAGTTCAAGGTTTCCATTCACTCATCTCTTACTCCTCTCAAGTGTACTATTTCAAGAGAATCTGCATCTATTATGCAATTAGTAGATCTATTGTAGCTAAAGTGGAATCTCTCACCATAGCCCTCCAAGGACTCATGCTCCCCCTGATTCATTTGGAATATTTCATCTTTGGAATCTCTTTATTTGCAATATTCTTGGTATTTATTTGTGAAAAGGTCTTTCATTTGCTCCCATGTCTGAACACTATGTCCATCAAGGTCCATGGACCATCGAAGGGATGGCTCCTTTAAGGTAGAAGTGAATAGTCTCAACTTTTGAGCATCATTCTTGTAGGCATAGGTCCTACAAATGACATCAAAATTGAAAATAATTTGTTTTGGGTCTTCAATGGCCATCCCATGGAAATGGGGAAGACCAGGTGGATTTATGTTCTTCATTCTTACTTGCTCCCCTATTTCCAGGATAGGAAACTTAAACATCACTTGTTCTTCCTTTATTCTTTCTTCTACTCTTTCTTTTGCCATAGTGAATAGAAAGGGAGTCCCAAAAGATGAGGATGAAGGAGTTTCCAAATCCTTTGAATCCTCAACACTTTCTTCTAGCTCCTTAGAGGCTTGATTTGAACTTTCCACAATAGTTGTTGGCTTAAGACTCCCTTCTTACTTTTGCCTCTTATTTCATGTTTGTCCTACACTCTCGTTATCAATTTTTGGTAAAAATATTATTAATTTATCCCTACTATGATGCATGCATTATTCTTGAAAATAACCTATTGAATATAGAAAATAAGACCGTTTACAAAAGGAAACTCTTAGGAACCTTGGTTCCTTCTAAACCCCATTCAACAATGTTTTCTTCCTTAAATATTCTATCACTTCCCTAACAATGGTGCGAAAAAAGTGGCAAGTTGAAGAATTGCAACAATAATGGTTATTGAATCCTAGAGGAACACACTTAAATTATCAACTAGGGAATCATATATTTATGAAATGTTGTGCAAAATTAATGCAATCTTCAAGGGTAAAAGGGGCTACAAAATTGATTATGTATTACTTTACTTTAAAGAATGGATGCTACATGTGTTTATATGCTTATTTCCTATAGCAAGGCTTCTAATGTTCCACAACAAAAGTCATCCAAGCATAAAATGCCTTTGGATCATTGGTTGGTGCTACAAAACCCCATAACTCCTTGAAACTGAAACTATGTTGATGAAAGTAAAACAAATTATTCAGAATTCAATGCTATGGAAAATAAACTAATTATTGCATACTAAATTCAGTGCTTTGGAAGTAAACCTGATATATGCACACAAATGCAAATGCAAGTAAAGATTCATACAAAAGTGCATTTACTAGCAACCTCTTCAAGTCGGACCTACTTGAAGAGGATCATTAAATCCCTTCTTAAAGAACTTATTTTATCTTAGAAAAAATAATAGTCTTTTATTTCATCAACAAACTTCAAAATTCCAAACTCAAATCTATGGCTCACCGACCCTATCTATATGCAACTCAAAAATCTACCACTATCTACTCTCACTTGAGCTGTAGATGAGCATATTTATATTAAAGAGGCCTTGGATTCCTCATAAATGCTAAGGAACTCCAAAGCTTGGTACTAATAGTCTTGCCCCTAGAATCACTAACTTTATATTCATCAATTATGGTAGCTTGTCGAGGAATGGGATTCTAGGATACATGATCCTCCTTCAACGCGAGAATTGATGGTCTATTGGAGAGTTCACAAATTCTCTCTTCCTCTTGGTCAACTACCCTGATGGGTCATTGTGGATTGCATGGCCATTCCCCATATTCTTGGGTTAGAGAGATATGGAATGTGTGCTTCTGCAACCCCTCTTGTTTCCTTGTTTGGGCCATAGGGGCAAGTCAACTCGGCATGCTCTAATTTTATACTAGTTTTATTGGTGTCTCCCCTTTTAAATTGATGAGTGTGTATGTGTTACAAAATAGAAGGGATGTTGTCATCCAACTGACCTTTCTCTTTGATGTAACTAGAACAAGTGTTAGTGGCAGACACAAGATGCTAAAGAAAACAATTAAAACAACCTTTCTACATAGGTAGTGATCAAGGCTATGAAAATAAAATAATAAATCATCGACAAACACATCATTATCCCCTACTCATTAGCATGAAGGAAAACTCAAGCATAATCATATAACAACTCTTAAAATACCACCAAAATTAACCATTGTAAGTAATTAATCAACAAACTCTAAGTGGCTACAAAATTGGTTAGTTCAATAATTATCAATCTCAATAATGGGAAAAACTCAAGATTTTGGAGAGGTAAATGGCTATACAAAATGAACAAGATGGGCCAATTCATGAACTTGTAAATGACAATGGAGGCCCTAGAAGTAGAAAAGAAGAATCTTTAGGTCAAATTGATATCCATAGGGAAGGATACATATGTAGACAAGGAGGCGGTCTCTATGTTAGAACAAAAGTAGAGTGAGATTGAAAATCTAAAAAACTTTACTAACCCTCTCTCCCCCCTTGGTTTAGTAGTTAATGGAGAAAAATAAAAAGTTGGGATAAGAGGTTGATTTCTTGAATAATGAGAACACCCAATCAAAAACCAAGAATCAATCATTGGTTGAATAAGTGAGCTCACTAGAAGTGCCCAAGACATATTCCACTACACTAGTGACACATTTGGATGAATGTAAAGAAGGAATTGAGGTTTTGAAAGCTAAGGTTTGGCGGAGTTGAAAAGATAGAATTTCCTCCCCTTGCCAAAGTGATTTTAGAAGTAGGGGATTTGACATCCACTAATCTCAAACAAAGAATAAAAGAGTTTCCAAAGGATCTTGAAGTATTTAAAGAGAGGCCTGAAGGGGGAATTTATGAGGTTAAGGCCCTTGGTGTACACAATTGCAACATTGCAAGCAGAGATGAACAACTGATTTTCCACCCACCAATGAAGATTAATGACTCAAATTTGGTTGGTGGGAAATTTTCTCATAAAGAATCAAAATCAACCAATAACATGAAGATTCAGTTGATATTTTATGTATTAGATCTTCTTAACCCAATGAGAAGATGCCATGTGTCCTTTCCCACAAAAGGAAATCAATGACTATTGTACAAATTTGTCGTTACTAGAAACATATAGAATTCAATAGATGCACGAATGAGTGTTTTTCGCCATTAAAATATAATCACAAAGCCTTTCTTCCCATGTTAATGTGAAATATTGAAGGAAAATCAGAGCTTTGGAAAAAAAAAAGTTGCAGAAAGAGAAAATAGATAAGAACCCATAAGGAATCACATCTTATACTCTCTTAACAAAATTATTCGATATATTTCAATCCCGGCACCATCCAAACTGATTGCCTTTTTCACCATCTAGGTATTAGTGCTCTTTTGGGTAAGTCATCTCAATGGTTCAACTTTGTCATTTGTACCCTTGAGAGTAGATTTCCACCATGATGAAAGCTAAGAAAACCTCTTTTAAGGAATCCTCCACTTGGTCCTTGAGCCACTACTATGATATGAGTGATGTTTCTATTAGAATGTGCTCGTTTTACCATAGACAATATCACTATTGTCACCCAACCATAGGCCAAAGACACCCTCCGAGCACCTTAACCTTGACAGAGAATCGTTCTGGAAGCAAACCCTAGGCTAGATAGCCAAACAAAGGGTAGTGCACCTTTCTCCAAGGATAACGCATCAAACAAGAGCTGATCAAATAGTCCAAACCATAACCAAGAGATAGTCCAAGACAAAACAAAAAATTGCTAGCTGCAACGACAGCTCTCCTCCAAACTTGCGCACAAAACTGCCCAACTGCAATGCGGACAAGTGCGTTTTGCAATTCTGAGAAATGCCTGCCAGAATGAAGACTGGCCTCCTATATTTATACTAAATCCGACAGACTGCCTAGGCCGAATTCTCATTCTGGGTACTAATTCTTTAGTTTATATTATTTTCTTTAGTCGACTTCTTCTCTTGGAGACTAATAACCTAATACAAGTCATTCCCTTGAGCCGACTTGTCTTCTAGAGTTATTAACCAATCAATTAGGGTTTCTTCTTGCTTCCCGGAATATTCTATTCTCGTCAGATTTACACCTGGAGGTAAATACCTCTCATAACTACCATAATATCAACACTCCCTCCTAGCTAGGGAGGTATTGAAGGTAATGGTCTTGAGCACAAACATACCATTTACCCAGTAGCAACAACATAGTCATATAGACTATCTTATGATTAGTTCATGAGCACCATTATCACTATCAATGTCATCAACTGTATCATCTCTCGAAACCATACTCCATCTGAGTAATCAGACATGATGCTGGATAAGTCTCTCACTCCATAGAGTGACATAAGAACCATTCTTCTAATCCAGACATATGTCCTGGAAGAATAAATGTCCTGAACCATTTTCTGTCTGGGAAATCTTTGTCCATTGATCATCCATCTAGCTGATAATAATTTCCAACATTGTTGATAGTCTTCAAGGCAGTCGGAACAATATCTTGCAATATAACACAATTGTGTTTATCCATAGTAGTACACAACTACAATCTAGTGATACACTACCACACCAAGTAGCACATAGATACTTGATCTGTGACGTATAGTCACAATCAGTGGAACACATCCACCACAGTAGCATACATCTACTGTCTAGAGACATACAGTCGTCATAACAATCATCTGATATCAACCTGCACAGAAAACATTGTTATGATATAAATTGAATCATCTGGGCCATTCTTCCACTCACGTCTGTGAGATCTTGGAAGAGCATATGCCCTTATAAGGTAAAACATCAATGATGAGCTATTTGGACTATTCTTCTCAAGCAAGGAAGAATAATTGTCCCGATTTTTGAGCCTAGACCATTCCCCACCCTGGGCCATTTCTCCAACACTAAACAAAGTGCAACCTAGAGAGAATGAGTTTGCCCGAGGGAATCCATGTCCCTTATTATTGAACCTAGACCATTCACCTATCTAGGCCATTCCTCCAGAACTAAACAAAGTGCAACCTGGAGAGAATGAATATGCCATAGGGAATGACTATCCGGACCATTTCCAAAGGAAATGATTGTCCTGCACCAACCTCCAAAGCGGACCATTCTTCGAAACTACTCACAACTATGAGCTTCGAAAGAATGACTGTCCGGCGAGGTGGACCAATCTTCTTGGGTAACCCTTAAGAAGAGAGATTGTCCTAGACCATTCCCCATGTTAAACACAATGGGAAATTGTAATGATCC
>JASDQU010585409.1:6363-33381 GCA_032191745.1 Picea mariana
GTATTATGTGTTCCAAGTCTTTCCTACAACCTTCTATTAGTATATGAAATCATTCATTCAACTGAAGGTAAAACAACATATTTTTCAACTCACCAAGTTGTAATCAAGGATTTAAAATATCCTAAGCATGTCCTAGCAATTGGATTTGTTGATGATATTATTGGGTTGTACATATTTGATAACTTTGGGTAATCATATTTTCCATTAGTTTTTTTTTTCTCATAATGATGACTTGAGCAAACTTTGGCATGAGAAATTTGATCATCTAAACTATCACTCATTGTAATAGTTGTGTAATAAAACTATGGTGATTGATCTTCCTATTTATTATTATAGAGATAATTTTTGTGTTGGTTGTGTTATCAACAAACATCATTGGGACAATTTTGACAAAAGTGCCCCTTGATATACCTTGACCTCCTTATAGGTTGTTCATAGTGACTTGTGTGGTCCACTTCCTTTTCCTTCCTTCTATGGGTTCAAGTAATTATTAACTTTTATCGATGACTTCTCCATACGCACTTGGGTTTATTTATTAAAACTTAAGAGTGAAGTTTTTTACCTATTTTTTTCCTACAAGGCCCTTGTAAAAAAACAATTTGAACATCAACTGCAGAAGTTAAGAATAGATAATGGAGTTGAACATTCTAACAAAAAATTTACAGCTTACTACACTGCGCAGGGCATTTAGATGAAACATATTGTTCCATATACCCCACAAGAAAAATTTTGCTAAGAGAAAGAATCACACATTAAAGGAAATGGCAAATTATATGATCCAATCTAAGAGATATAGTCTTCATTTTTTGGAAGAAGCCATTAATTGTGCTAATTACATAGTTAATGACACTTCCACAAAGGCTTTAAAAATATAACACCGAAATAATCTAGGAGTAAAATTTAAGAAAATGTAAGCCACTTTTGTGTGTTTGGTAGTGAAGCATGGGCTCACATTCCTTATGAGAAAATGAAATCATTACAACCTAAAAGTGAGTAGTGAAGTTTTGTTGGATATTCTAAAGATGTAAAAGGATATGGACTTATTTAACCTAATTATAATGAAATTATTATTGAGAAATGTTAAGTTTGATGAAATTATGTGAACCTACGAGCCTAATTTGAACTTTTTGTCATCTTCAGTGTGCAAGATATCTTCGACATATATGCCATCTTCTCTTCCCAAATTATCTATTAGTGATCCTATTATGGTTTCTTTTTTAGATGATGATGATAGTGAGGATGCAAATCCACCTATGCATGTGCACCTTCCTCTAGTTGGGTTCATTAAACATGAACATGCACCAACACCATCGCTTCCTATATGGATCCATACAACATGAGAAGCAACTAGTGATCTTGTTGATGATCATTTACATCAACATCATAAACATTCACAATTCCAACAAACCTCCTCTCTTTTGGCTCAAGTTTTAGAGAATCATGATCCAAAAACCTTTTCATAAGCTTTTGTCCCTCTATATTGGGGTACAAAAATGAATGAATATTATGGTACCTTAATGAAAAATGATACTTAAGATCTTGTACCCCTTTTGAAAGGAAGAAAAAATTTCAAATGCAAATGAGTGTATAGAACTAAGTATGAATTAGATGGAAGTGTTGAAATAGATAAGGCTCAATTAGTTTCAGAAGGATTTTCTCAAGTTGAAGAGATTGACTATAGGGAAACCTTTGCTCCTATGGAAAAAATAAATTCCATCCACTTTGTTCTAGTACTTTTTTCCTAACATAAATGAAATATCAGACAAATGAATGTTAAATATGGCTTCTTGCATGGGGATTTGCAAGAATAAATTTCCATGTAACAATCTCTTGTTTATGTTTAGAATGACTGCATATTTGTTTGTCACCGTAAGAAATCTCTCTATGGCCTTAAGCAAGCTCCTCAAGCTTGGTATGATAAAATAGATACCTTTCTTCTTAATACAATTTTTTCTTGATGTCATTCTAACCTCAATGTATATACCAATAAAGTATGAAACCATCTCATTGTTGGGCCCGTGATCTAATCGATTTTATGACGTTAATTAGATCCTTTTGTTGAAGGTGTATATGCATTTTCATGTTTTGAAGAAGTTTTTGAAGAGCTTTTGTGTCAAATCTCTATGATCCACACCAGGTATGCATAAATCATGTTTTATGATGATCTTGAGTCTAATTCAGTATGTTTTTATGTTTCCAGGAATCTAATTCACATTTTTGGTGTCATAGAGCAAAATCACAGCTTGTTTTTGCTTCTGGTACTCCATCCGACACTCCGTCCTTCACAAAAAGGATGGGCGATTTAACAGTTATGGTATTGGTGGCCAATGATGGGAGAATCAAAGATATGGGTTTTTCTCGTGTTGGGTTGTTATGTTGGGCGATTATTGGCTCACCTCATTTCAGTAGTTAGGGCATCTTAAATGCAATTTACTGTTTTTAAAAGAGGATCGACCCTCCAGTGGTCGACCTCTCAGTTTGTAAAACTTATAAATACCACCTCAATGGTCATACAATAGTTAAGAAGTTAAGGAATAAAGAGTTGGAGACAAAGACAATTTTAGCTCTATTTTTCCATTTTCATTTTGCCAGAATTGTGTAAAGATTGCATTTTAGTTTTAATGATGAATTCGTGTTGTTGAAGTTCGTGGTGTGCCTTTGAAGAGTAACCACGACTTGTTGGGGGACCCACCATCAATCTGGGTGACTATATAATGAGTTTGCTTGTGAATTGAATAATGTAGTTGTCTTTTTATTTATTTCCTATACATGAATTGTTATTTTTCTTCTTTGTTGTATAAATTGTTGTTTGTGATTTAATTGGTTTAATTTAGTTTTGCAGGTTATTATGAAGAATCTCGTTAATATGAAAATGACTCTTATTTAGTAGAATCAAGCTTGCAATCTTAGACACTAACCCCATGTATAAGTAGATGCTAGATAATTTTTCTTTTATGCTGAAATAGATGATAAAAACAGAGTTTTAAAACGGAGTTTTTAATTCATGATTTCTTTGATAGGGTTTCAGTGGATGGATAGTCATTAGCCTTTAGTTTTCAATTCTAGTTTATCTATCTAGTTGCTACTTAGATTTGATTATTTAATTTGCCATTTAGTTTGCTCATTTTCTTTCTTATCATACGCTGAAATAGTGTTTAATTTTTGTTTATGAGTATTTCCTCTTTTTGCAAATTGAATTCTCAAAATAGAACTAGTTTAGTTTACTTCATGCAATTTCTTTCCTAGCTCTAGGTTGCAATTTCAATTCAAAGTTGATTATTGAATTTAGATTTCAGGTATGAATCTTCGTATGAGTTTTCTTAATTAATATAGAGTGCAATTGAATTTACTAGGAAAGTATCTTTATACTATTGATGCTTAATGTATGATTGAATAATCACATGGATATGCAGGATAGTTGATGTTGTTTACATAATGGCTAAGTTCTCGTTGGATTGCCTAATTCACACTTTCCACTTTGCTATTGAAGTCAATATTGAATTTATTCCTCTTGAATTATCGTTCATTGTTAAGTGCCATAGTGATATTATAAGACACCAGAGACATTCACATAACCAGCAACACTACATTTGAGTTTTCTTACTTTCATAGATTAGAAAATAGTTTTCTTGTTGTTGTAGGATAGAGAGTCTTCTTGCTTTGGTAGATTAAAGAGTAGTTTGCTTATCATAGATTAAAGATTAGTTGTTAATTCCTCTTGCTTTCAATTTAGTAGATTTCCTTTTGTAAATTAGAAGTAGTTGTGAAGTTTAATTCAAGAATAGGGCTCACTTGTTTCTTAGCTTAATTAGTTACTTATTGAGTAGTCTTAGTTAGTTTACTTGTTGTAGGAGTTATCATAGGTTAGCTATTTGTTTTGCTTGCTTGTTTACTTGCTTTAATAGAATAGTTGCTTGCTTGTTTATTTACTTGCTTTCATAGAATAGTTTCTTATTGAATTTGAATAGGTTAATTAAAGTAGTTTGTTGTTGCTATTGCTTATTAGATGAATAGTTTGATTTTTCTTATTGTTATGATTCAGTTAATTTGCTTTAAGTAGGGATTTCATTTCCTTTCTTAGAACTATCCATCAATCCTTGGTTCAAAGGTTACTCAAGGTAAATAGTTTGAGTTTCTTAGTAGGGTTTGATCATTAGTAGTCTTTGCTTGAATAGATTAGACACTTCCTTAGTAAGACTATACTACTACCAACCCTTCTACCTTGGAATATATATTGATACAACTCTAATTTTACTAACCCCGGGTTGAAAATTTAATTAAGGGGTTTTAGTGTGTTTTTAGTGCCTATAGAACACCCATCATTTTTGGCGTTGTTGTCGGGGAGTTGTCTCAAGGTAGGAAATAGTTATGAATTAGATCATTTCTAAAATTTAGCATTAGATTGGTGGTGGGGGAGCTTTAAGATGAGAGGTAAGAACCTGCACATCTGCTATAACAGGTTCCCCCAAACCCAATGATAGTTTTTCTTTTTCTTTTTGTTTACTTTCATGAATATACCTAGAGACAAAAAAGGTAGATACGTTAAATCTAAATCAGATCTTTCAACCAAGGTTCCTTCCGAACTTTTTGGGGGAAGGAATGTTTCACTCATAAATTCGACAAACCGATACCGAAAAACAGGAGCTATCTCAACCCAAAGAGCTAAAGTAGTCTCTGAAGAGACTAAGATAGGGAGCACTATAAAACAACAAATTGAAGCATCAGGCATATTGGGATAGGAGGCAAGACCACTCGAGCTTCCTGCAGAACCAAACAATACAACCTTTTCTTTTACATCACCACTAGGAGATCCTAATTTTGAAGACATAATAGACCCTGAATAGGTGAATATTTTGTTGTGTAGTTCATCCAACGTAATTATCTCTCAAATTGACATAGAAACTTTGGCACCAATAATCTCAACCGGATCGAGTAGAGTCCCAGGCATCCAATCAGTAGGAAGACCTTTTCATCAAAGGGAAACCTTGTTCTCTTCGAAGATAAAACCACCTAGGTACTATCTTTTTGGAAACCAAACAAATATGGATGATTAGGAGGATCATAACAATGTAGGACACAGGGAGGAAGAAGAAGTTGGAAACCAAACCGAAACTACCTTTGGGTTTCCAATTTTGGACACCAACCCAAATGTCAACATGAAGAATATTCCTCTCTCATCACTGCCTACCTTTTATGGTAAAAGAATATCCAGATACATTCGTATATGAGTTCGACATCTTCTGTAGGAGATAAAACTACCTACAAGATGCCCAGAAACTAAAACTCTTTCCTTCCACCCTCAAGGACTCTACACTAAGATGGTTCATGGGGTTTGGAGAATCCAGCATTAGGTCTTGGGAAGCCATGAAAGATATATTTCTTAAGAAGTACCAAGAATACTGTAAGACCAAATAATCTCGTAATGATATTTTCAAAATCCAATAGTTAGAAGACGAAACCCTTGAGGATTATATGGAACGATTTGGTTATATCTCCCAAAAATCAAAATACCATGACCTCCCAGAGGATGCAATTAGGGATCTTTTCCTTAAGGGAATTTTAGAAGAATACCTAGAGACACTTAACCTGATGGCATCAGGTGACATCTCTCATAAACCATTTTCCAAAATATGTGAAATGTGTAAGAATTACTCAAGGATTAGAGCTAAAACATGAAAGAATGTTTGGGACCCTTATAATAGAAACTTAAAACCAGTTAGTTTAGGTGGTATCACGAGAGCAGAGATAGACAACCTTTTAGAGAACTTCAATATAGATATCTTAAGCACAATAGGTTCCCAGTTGGACACCCTAAATATTAAAAAGAAACAAGAGGAAAATGCAGCAATGAGAATACATTGCCCAAGATGCAGAAGGAAGCATTCCTCAATGGAATGCCCATTAGATAACATTTCAGTTTGTGGATTCTACATAGAAGACCATTCAACTGAGAAATGTCCATCATTTCATAGTTTGTTAGCCATCTATAGGTGTGGATATCCTAGGGAGTATTCTTATGCACCTAGGAGGCCATGGCAGCCTAGGAACCAACCCACATACCCAGATCTACAATCTCAAGTTCCACCCTATTATCAACAATAACAACAGTGGAACTCACCAGGTTGGAAAAACTGGTCTACACAGTACGAACATCCTTTGCATCAAGGATGGAGAGGAGGAAATAACCAAGGAAACCCTCAAGCTCCACCTGTCCCTATGTCCAACCATCCTTATCCTTAGTTTCCACCGAGCACTTTGCAACTTCTGCCAGGTTTAGATCCACCACCTTTACCTCCTATTCCACAAAAACAACCACTACAATATTATAATACAAGATCCCCAAGACCGAAATTATTACTGGCACAACCAGTTCCCAATCCCAATAAAAATCCCCCTCAACCTCTTCACAATGTTGAGATGCAAGCCTTCCCAACGTATGTTATTACCCCTATTCCATTACAGGAAATTAAACCAAGATCAAGAAAAGTTCTGGACAGTCAGAGGCCTTAAGTAGTCATCCAAGAGGAAGAAGAAGAAGAACAAATCACCAAACAACCCACGGATGACACTAGGTGGGAAGATGTTATTATTCCTAAAAACCAAGAACCCAGATTGGTAATCGAGAAACCTACCACCGGATCAAAATTTGACATCTTGAATGAATTGAAGAATATTTGTGTTAAGATTTCCCTACTTCAAGCCATTAAAGACATTCCAATCTACAGTAAGGTAGTAAAATAATTATGCATTAAGAATCCAGTTAGGAAGCATAAGGACCCTCCTACAGTACATTTGATAGGAGGACTTTCTGAATACATATCAAAGCAACCAAATCTAGCAAAATATGGGAACCCAGGAAAACCTGTAGTGACCATAACCATTAATGAGGTTTCCATTGGAAACACTCTCATTGACCTAGGGGAAGCCATCAATGTTATGACCTTTACCACCTTGGAGAAATTACAGTTACAACCTCTTCTTAGGCCTACCCCAACCATTTTGGAATTAGCAGATAAGACCAGAGTTATACCTGAAGGAATTTTAGATGATATCATGGTTACTTTAGCCTCATGGGAGTACCCAATATATTTTCTTATCATTCACTCAAAGGATCCTACCAAAGGCCATCTCGTCATTTTGGGAAGACCTTGGTTAGCCACAAACAATGCATTTATTGGTTGTAGAGAGGGAGAAATGAACATCTCGAATCGACTCTCTATCCAAAAGCTCACCATTTAACCTCCATCTCAACCTATCATGGAGAATCTATGGTGGTTTGAATGTCCATACAAGAATGAGGACTGGGAAGAACCCGTATTTCCAAGTGACCATGCCCGGGCACTTCAGAAGCACACAACAGAAAATGTGCTAAACCAGTTTATTTCTGCTATCACATGTGTGGATTTTCCACAATCATTTCCCCAATTTGAGTACATGTTTGGGGAATAATTTCAGGAAAAATTGGACCCATACATTTTATCTTCGATTTAGATGATTCTTCCATGTCTTATACTATGCCCTATGAGATTAGTCCAAGGGATTTTTTACATATAAACTCTGGGCTTGATACAGACCAACAAAACAACTAGTAAGTATCCTTAAGGAACAATCTGGAGCATTCTCCTAGGAATACACTGACATGAAGGGTATACACCCTGACACATGCATCCATCACATATATGCCCAGGGGAAGTAACACCTATTAGTCAACCCCAGAGAAGGATGAACCCAACACTCAAAGATATAGTAAAAGAGGAGATCCAAAATTTATTAAATGCTGTATTTATTTATCCCATCTCTGATAGTAAGTGGGTATCCCCACTTGTAGTGGTTCCAAAGAAAGTGACCGGGAAATGGAGAATTTTTTTTGATTTCTGGGAACTCAACAAAGCCACTCTGAAAAACCACTTTTTGCCTCCTTTCATTGACCAAGTTCTGGATACCTTGTTTGGGAAGAAGTATTTGTCCTTTTTATATGGGTACAGTGGGTACAATCAAATTCTCATAACACCCGAGGACCAAGACAAGACTACCTTTACTTTTCCTTGGGGAACCTATGCCTATAGGGTTTTTCCATTTAGATTATGTAATGCTCCTGCCACATTTCAATGAGCAGTACTAAGAATATTTGTTGATCTTATTCGTGATTGTGTGGAGGTATACATGGATGAATTCATAGTTTATGGAAACACTTACCAGGAAGCCTTAGATAACATAGAAAATATTCTTATCAGATGCCAAGAAATGAACCTATCTCTAAGTCATGAAAAATGTAAAATGTTGTTGACTGAAGGAGTGGTTCTAGGACATAATGTTTCATCTGAAGGGATAAAAGTTGATCTTGTAAAGATTGAGATCATCGTTAGAATTCCACTCCCCAAGACTCAGAAAGAGGTGATAATCTTTCTTAGACATGTCAGATATTATCGACGGTTTATTGAAAATTTTACAAAGATTGTTGCACCCATGTTTGGATTGCTAATAAAAGATGTTGATTTTTTCTGAACTGAGCAGTGTCAAACTACCTTTGAAACCCTGAAAGCTAAGTTTTCTGTGGCACCAGTTCTTAGAGGGACCAATTGGAATCTCCCATTTCATATATCCATTGATGCCTCTGACACTACAATAGGAGGAGTATTAGAGAAGAAAGAGGACCAACAATCCTATGCCATTTATTTTGTGAGCAAGAACTTGTCCCCTACCGAGTTAAGCTACACAGTTACCGAGAAGGAATTCTTGGCAGTTGTTCATGCTATTAATAATTTTCATCATTACATTATAGGTTACGAGGTATTTGTACATACAAATCATTATTCCATTAGATTTCTCATGAATAAACCCATAGCTAATGGATGAGTGACTAGGTGGCTCCTGCTATTACAAGAATTTAATATCACTATGCTTGAATGACCTGGAAAGGATAATGTGGTAGTTGATTTTGTTTCACGAATAAAAAATGAGGATGATGACATCCCTGTAGATGATAGTTTCCCAGACGAGCATCGTTTTTCCCTCTGTGTGAATAATCGGTTTGCAGATATGGAAAACTATCTGGCTACTAGGAAGTTACCATTTCATTTGTCACCTCATGAAAAACATAAAATTATTACACAGAGTGCTAATTACTCTTGGGTTGGTCATGAAATTTTTCACATAGGTCCTGATTTGATTATTTGTAGATGTGTCCGAGAGGACGAGGTACAAAAAATACTACACAGTTGTCATGATGGACCATGTGGTGGTCATTGTTCTGACAAACACACAACATATAAGGTGTTACATTCGGGTTATTACTAGCCTATCATTTTCAAATATCCTGCTAAGTATGTGAGAAGTTGTGATAGTTTCCAAAGGATAGGAAGACCTACGTCAGTTGATGAAATGTCCTTGCATGCCCAAGTTATGAGAGAAACTTTCTAAAAATGGTCCCTTGACTTTGTAGGACCAATTTCACCCATGTCCCGTAAAAAGAACTATATTTTGGTTTGTACAGACTATGTCACCAAGTGGGTAGAAGAAAAATCCCTATTCAAGGATACAAAAAAGTTTGTTGTCGAATTCATCTATGAAGACATCTTTACCCACTTTGGTGTCCCTCATGAAATTGTTACAGACCAAGGCACTCAATTCACTTCCAAGCTGATGAGAGAGCTAACAGAGAAATATGGGATTAAACATTGTATATCTTCTCCATACCACCCGCAAGCCAATGGTTAGGTAGAATATACAAACAAATTTCTAGAATCTATCCTAAACAATATTGTTCAATTACATCACTAAGATTGGGATGATAGGCTTCCAGAGGCTTTGTGGGCATATCAGACCACCTAGAGGAACACCACTGGGCATACCCCTTATGAGCTAGTGTATGGGAAACAAGTACTTCTACTAATATAATTCCAAGTAAGGACCTTCTTTGTTTCCGTAGAATTGGGATTGAACTTGGATGAGGCTCAGAAACAATGATCCCTACAAATTAATGATTTGGATGAGATTAGGCAAGATGCCATCCAATGAACAATATTAGTCCAAAAATAGAGAAGCAAGTGGCATGAAAAGTTTATTAAGAAGAAACAATTCCAACCTGGTGACTGGGATTTGTTTTTTGACTCCCAATTTAAAACCTTCAAAGGAAAACTCACCACCCGGTGTTTGGGCCCTTATGAGGTAGACACTGTATATGACAATGGAGCTGTAAAAATCAAAACAATTGATGATGGACAAGTCTCCTTTGTAGTAAATGGACATCGACTCAAATTTTATCATAAGCCCATTTCCAAAGAGGATTTTCTATAGGTCATGTCAAATGACAAGGCATTGGCCTTAGTAGATGGGGAAGTCCCCCCTTGTTCTTGAAAAGTTTTATGAATTTTCTACTGTACATATGTAAATAGTTTTTGAATTTTGTTAATAAAGAAATTCTAGAGATTTCTGTAAGTAATTATTTCACTAGGAGTAGATAGTTTCAAGGAAATATAAAAGAAGGATTTTTCTTCAAAACATTGTTACACCTGAATTTTGTTGTCTGCTAAGCATCAAATGAATATTGACTTGCTATAATTAGCCATATTTTTGCAAAAGAATTCATTTTCTTAAGGCATTCCAAAACAAATGCTCTTGAAACTCTTCACCACTATATAAGGAAGTGATACCATAACCATCAAGCTTAGAGGTCTCTCATATAGTTTCTTCCAAGAAACTTGAGTAAGTGAGTAAAGTATGTTTATTAAAAAGTAACAATGAGGTTTGATTAGTGGTTAGTCATGGAAACATCACAATAACTACAAAAGAATAAAGTGAGTTGAGCCTAGAGATACCTTTATGTTCTTTCTCAATGGTACCATCCACTACACAATAAATAGCTTGATTATATCATATCTTTAGATAGGCCACACCCGCTTAATTACCCATTACATCATGACAATCACTAGGTAATCTAAGAGAAATTCATCCTCTAACATAAATACCATGCTAATTGAAACAAAAAGAAGAAAGAAAAGTTGTTTTCGGAGTTGTCCCCCCATATTCTTGCATAAAGCAATCTTATACTAAAATATTAAAATATGGAGGGCCAGTCTCTGAGGGTGTAAGAGGCTAACCCGTCGGGATACTGAACAGGCCTGATGGCAGTGGGTACTAGCCTATGGTATGACTAGGTAAACCCATCGTAGTACTAAACAAGATTGCTTGCAGTGGAACATTCTACCTAGCGAGGATGGTAATATGATAAAAAATAAATAATAAATTTAAAACTTGTCTTGATGTATGGAATTACTTGCAGACAAAGATGACATGAAGTATGTATGGTTAAGCTAAGGTTAATGAACTCCATAAAATTTCCATTGGGAACTAACTCTGAGACTATCTTGAAACTCTCTTTCCTACCTCTTCTTATCTATATATAGGATCTCTTATCCTATAGGTGGGGCCATATTCTAACCGTCTCGTCAGACCAATCTATGAAATTTATCTTTACACTTTACAAACTATAAATATTCGGCTATTGGGAGAACTGACTGGTTTCCTATACTTTTGATTGTGAGGTTTTACAATACTTAGGTGTGGGGGAGGGGTTCATGAGTTGACAAATGATAACATTTCCTAGAAGAAGTAAAGCTTTGTAAAAATTTATGTGTATTGTTTTCATGATACAGGTTATTACATCTACAGTCATTTTATTTTAAAATGTTAATCTCCTGTGTGCTATAAATTGTTGTACATATACTTAAAAGACCACTTTATTGGTTCATTTTTGTTACAGGCTACTCATTGTAGGTTTGAAATTACATGTTCTATGCAAGTGGATTGAGTGAGCATTGTGGAAAAATAAACAAACATTGGAACATTCTTCCTCTGCTCTTCATCACTATGACTGTCAAAACCATTGCAATATTGCAGGCTATCCATTACATGAGGTAAAAATGTATTTAACATAGAGGTGTTGTATGAAGTGTCGTATGAGGTGCCGAATGAAGTGCCATATGAATTTACACACCAGTAACTATCCACAATTTCAGGTAACTAGGAATCAATGACATTTAATTGAATTGGTTAAAGGCAATTAAGATTGAGGATGCAAACTTTAGACATGTTCATGATCAAATGTCCAAGTCAAAATACATGGACATTTATATAACTATGCATCATTAAGATTTCCCCCAAAAACATGCCTTTGAATTTGAAGTTTCTCACACATAGCAACTCGTGCGCGCATATGTGTAACCAATTCCACCCTGGACGAATTAAAAAATGGGATAGGGTTACCTATTATCCCAAATCACCTCTACCATTTGCATTGCCCCTGTTTTAGAGAAAGCACGCAGCCTCTGTCATTCGTTCCCCTGTTCAAATTGCGCTCGGCCCTTGCTCAATTCATTCCATTCCTTGACCCGATCACATCCTCTCTTGGTGAATTTTTCCTCTGCTTATTTCTTCACATCATCACGATACCCAAGAGGTATGAAAGCTCTTTTTATACAGACCTTTTCACCATTTCTGAGTTTGCACAATGCAGGGAGGTGTTTTTGCATGCAGGATGGGGGGAATTTTTATCCCACTTCCAGGGCCATGATGATGGCATCTCAATGCAATTTTCCCTCAGTTTTGATGGGAAGATAGCATGTGGGGTCTCTTACCTTTGGGGTCTCAAAAAAATCCATTGTTGTAGCCACGAAGCTTCCAAGAGTGGGAGATAGATGGTTCAAAAACCACCAGCTGCTGCGCTCAAGCTATAACAGGGTTTTTTAAGCCCGAATTCTAGAACATCTCAGAAGAAAAATGATATTCCAAGGAATGGATAAAAGAGGAATTGATCAAACCTCTCATAGTCATCACCAGGTTGATCACATGCAAAGGTAGATATTCCACTTACAAAGCCTATCATTTCATATTGCTAGCTCATTTTTAGTTCAACAAACCTTTGAATTTTCCCTTCTACTTTCTAAAGAGCCTAGAGAAGATGTCCTCTCAAGTGAGAAAAAACATAACTAACCCCCACAACAGCCTCTTTCACCATGGCCTAATCAAACTCCTTTTTCTAGATGAATTAGAGAAACAGGGGCAAACTTGGGATGCATTCATCTATCAATTTGGAAACCCTCACTTCACAATTAAGACTGGAAAAAATACACTTGGTTTAAGGACCATTTCTCCATCCAAGCCCCGCTCTCCAAGGATTCCAAACCCCCCATGCACAAACCATTTCTTTACGGAAAAAATTCAAGAAGCTTGTTGACACCCCTCAATCCTCATCGGGTAAAATGACCAAGAGTAAAGATCAAAGGAAGCCTATTGCTAATCTTCATATGCCTTCAATATATCTCAATCCCACACTTAAAAATCTCCAAGAAGTGATTCAACAAGACTTTCCTACAGTTCCCACAAATAGGAGAGGAGCCAATTGATTTAATAAAGGAACCTTTCGAAAGAGTACCTGGAGCACAAGAGAAAAAACTTATGCAAAACCCCTATCTACTTAGGACCCTATTCAAGTGTCCTCTGATATTGAGAGCCCTCACAAGAGATTTAGGGGAGTTTCTATGGATGAATTAGAGCCTCAAAGAAAGACAAAATCAGAACCTACCTCTCCTTATCAACCCCCTATTACTCCAACTTTACCAATGCCTACCCCAGATCCTAAGAATGATATATTGTCCAGATATTTTAAAGGATCTAAGCCTTCCTCCAAGATAACTAATTCTTCTCCAGCCATTGAGAAGATACAAAAAGAGAATTTTCAGCTTATGCAACAATTGGAAGAAAGGAAGACAATAGACCCACATCTCCTCCATGATAATGTAGTCCTCCAAGAAAAGGTAAATTCCCTTCAACGGTTGGTTGATGATATGACCAAATCCAACTATAGCCTCAGAGCACAACTGAAGCAACACAAGAAGCATAAGGAAAAGTCTTCACAGCAAGAAGGAGAAGCTTCTAAAGCTAACCCTCCTCAACAAGCTTAGTCATGAGGGGTAATTTATTTTTATTTGCAGTGGGACCTGCAAAACCATAGGTGTGGGGGTAATTTTGGGCCCATGATTTGATCAATTTTATGACATTAATTAGATCTTTTTTTCTAAATGTGTATATGTGTTTTCATGTTTCGAAGAAGTTTTTGAAGAGATTTTGTGTCAAATCTCTATGATCCACACTAGGTATGCATAACTCATGTTTTATTATGATGTTGAGTGTAATTCAATATGTTTTTATGTTTCCAGGAATCTAATTTGCATTTTTGGTGTCACAGGGTAAAATTGCAGCTTGTTTTTGCTTCCGGTACTCCATCCAACACTCCGTCCTACATAAAAACTATGGGCAATTTGGCGGTTATGGTATTGGTGACCAGTGATGGGTGAATCAGAGACATGGTTTTTTCCCATACTCATGGCCTCCAGGTACTGAACTTTTAACAACTCGATTTGGGTTGTTATGTTGGGTGATTATTGGTTCGCCTCATTTCGGCAGTTAGGGCATCTTAAATGCAATTTACTGTTTTTAGAAGAGGATCGACCCTCTAGTGGTCAACCTCTCAGCTTGTAAAACTTATAAATACCACCTCAGTGGTCATACAATAGTTAATAAGTTAAGGAATAGGCAGTTAGAGACAAAGACAAGTTTAGCTCTGTTTTTCCATTTTCATTTTGCCATAATTATGTAAAGACTGTGTTTTAGTTTTAATGATGAATTCATGTTTTTGAAGTTCATGGTGCACCTTTGAAGAGTAACCATGACTTGCTGGAGGGGGCACCAGTAGTCTGGGTGACTATCTAACAAGTTTTCTTGTGAATTGAATATTGTAGTTGTCTTTTTATTTATTTCCTGTACATGAATTGTCATCTTGCTTCTTTGTTGTATAAATTGATGTTTGTGATTTAATTGGTTTAATTTAGTTTTGCAGGTTATTATGAAGAATCTTGTTAATATGAAAATGACTCTTTAGTTAGTATAAGAAAGATTGCAATATTAGACACTAACCCCGTGTATAAGTAAATGATAGATAAGTTTTCTTTTATGTTGAAATAGATACTAAAAATAGAGTTTTTAATTCATGATTTCTTTGACAGGGTTTTGGTAGATGGATAGTCATAGCCTTTAGTTTTCAATTCCAGCTTATCTATCTAGTTGCTACTTTTCTTTGCTTATTTAATTTTCCATTTAGTTTTCTCATTTTCTTTCTTAACATATGTCGAAATAGTGAGTATTTCCTCTTTTTGCAAATTGAATTGTCAAAATAGAACTAGTTTAGTTTACTTCATGCAATTTGTTTCTTATCTCTGGGTTGCAATTTCAATTCTAAGTTGATTATTGAATTTAGATTTCAGTTATGAATCTTCGTATGAATTTGCTTAATTAATATAGAGTGAAATTGAATTTACTAGGACAATGTCTTTATGTTGTTGATGATTAATGTATGATTGAATAATCACGTGGATATGCAGGATAGTTGATGTCATTTCCATAATGGCTAAGTTCTCACTGGATTGCCTAAATCACACTTTCCACTTTGCTATTGAAGTCAATATCAAATTTATTCCTCTTGAATTATCATTCATTGTTGAGTTCCATTGTGATACTATAAGACACCAGAGACATTCACATAACCATCAACACTACATTTGAATTTTCTTGCTTTCATAGATTAGAAAATAGTTTTCTTTTTGTTGTAGGATAGATAGTCTTCTTGCTTTGGTAGATTAAAGAGTGGTTTTCTTATCATAGATTAAATATTAGTTGTTAATTCCTCTTACTTTCAATTTAGTAGATTTCCTTTTGTAAATTAGAAGTAGTTGTGAAGTTTAATTCAAGAATAGAAATCACTAATAAGTAACTAGCTTAATTAGTTACTTATTGAGTAGTTTTAGTTAGTTTACTTGTTGTAGGAGTTATCATAGGTTAGCTAGTTGTTTTGCTTGCTTGTTTACTTTCTTTAACAGAATAGTTGTTTGCTTGTTTATTTACTTGCTTTCATAGGATAGTTTCTTATTGAATTTGAATAGGTTAATTAAAGTAGTTTGTTTTTGCTATTGCTTATTGTTATGATTCAGTTAATTTGTTTTAAGTAGGGTTTTCATTTTCTTTCTTAGAACTATCCATCAATCCTTGGTCCAAAGGTTACTTAGGGTAAATAGTTTGAGTTTCTTAGTGGTGTTTGATCATTGGTAGTCTTTGCTTGAATAGATTAGCCACTTCCTTAGTTAGACTAGACTATAGAGGTTTACTTACCTCGGGTTGACAATTTAATTGAGGGTTTTTGGTGTGGTTTTAGTCCATATAGAACACCCATCATTTTTGGCACCGTTGCCAGGGAGTTGTCTCAAGGTAGGAAATAGTTACGAATTAGATCATTTCTAAAATTTAGCATTAGATTGGTGGTGGGGGGACTTTAAGCCGAGAGGTAAGAACCTGTGCATCTTCTATAGTAGGTTCCCCCAAACCTAATGGTAGTTTTTCTTTTTGCTTTTTTTTACATTCATGAATAGAACTAGAGACCCAAAAGGTAGATACATTAAATCTAAATGAGATCTTTCAACCAAGGTTCCTTCTGACCTTTTTGGGGGAAGGAATGTTCCACTCATAAATTCCGCAGACCGATACCGAAAAATAGGAGCTAGCTCAACCCAAAGAGATAAAGTAGTCTCTGAAGAGACTAAGATAGGGAGCACTATAGAACAGAAAATTGAAGCATCAGTCATATTGGGATAGGAGACGAGACCACTCAAGCCTCTCGCAGAACCAAACAATACAACCTTTGCTTTTACACCACCACCAGGAGATCCTAATTTTGAAGACATAATAGACCCTAAATAAGTGAATATTTTGTTTGGTAGTTTAGCCAATGTAATTATCTCTCAAATTGACACAGAAACTTTGGAAACCTTTTCATCAAAGGGAAACCTTGTTTTCTTCGAAGATAAAACCACCTAGGTACTCTCTTTTTGGAAACCAAACCAATATGGATGATCAAGAGGATCATAACAATGTAAGACATGGGGAGGAAGAAGAAGATGGAAACCAAAACGAAACTACCTTCGGGTTTCCAATTTTGGACACCACCCGAAATGTCAACATGAAGAATATTCCTCTCTCATCACTGCCTATCTTTTATGGTAAAAGCAGTGAAGATCCAAATACCTTCCTATTTGAGTTTGATATCTTGTGTAGGAGCTAAAACTACCTACAAGATGCCTAGAAACTAAAACTCTTTCCTACCACCCTCAAGGACTCTACACTAAGATGGTTCATGGGGTTGGGAGAATCCAGCATTAGGTCTTGGGAAGCCATGAAAGATATATTTCTTAAGAAGTGCCAAGACTACTGCAAGACCAAAGAATCTCATAACGATATTTTCAAAATCCAATATTTAGAAGACGAGACCCTCGAGGATTATATGGAACGATTTGGTTATATCTCCCAGAAATCAAAATACCATGACCTCCCAAAGGATGCAGTTAGGGATCTTTTCCTTAAGGGAATTTTAGAATAATACCTAGAGATGCTTAACTTGATGGCATCAAGTGACATATCTCATAAACCATTTTCCTAAATATGTGAAATGTGTAAGAATTACTCAAGGATTAGAGATAAAACATGAAAGAATGTTCGGGACCCTTATAATAGAAACTTAAAACCAGTTAGTTCAGGTGGTATCACAAGGGAAGATATAGGGAACCTTTTAGAGAACTTCAAGATAGATATCTTAAAAACAATAGGTTCCTAGTTGGACACCCTAAATATTAAAAAGAAACAGGAGGAGGAAAATGCAGCAATGAGCATATATTGCCGAAGATGCAGAAGGAAGCATTCCTCAAGAGAATGCCCATTAAATAACATTTCAGTTTGTGGCTGCTGCAAAGAAGACCATTCAACTGAGAAATTTCCATCATTGCCCAGTTTGTTAGCCATATATAGGAGTGGATATCCTGGGGATTCTTCTTATGCACCTAGGAGGCCATGGCAACTTAGGTACCAGCCCACATACCTAGATCTACAATCTCAAGTTCCACCCTATTATCAACAACAACAATAGTGGAACTTACTAGGTTGGAAAAAATAGTCTACACGGTACCAACATCCTTGGCTTCAAGGATGGAGAGTGTTGTCGCAAGATTTGGTTCTAGGCTATAATAGAGCCAAGCCTTAGCACATTTTAAATGAAATAAATTTTGTTTATTGATCAGTCATAGGAGGCTTCTAGAACTAGGTCTGAAACATGCCTTTCACTCATTTATAGATCATAAATGAAGAGGCATGACCTCATCTGCAAAATTCATTTCCAGATCATGAGGATGGATAGAAGATAAGGGATGAACAAAACTGAAAGAAAAAGCTAGGTCTCTAATTCTGATAAATCTGGTCTTCCTTTCAATAGAATAAATAACACCAAACTTCAAATATCTAAACACATGTCTTGTCTCACTCATAGCAAGACAAAGGAAAAGATATGAAAAAATAAAAATTGTAAATAAGGAAAAACAATTAAGATGTAGGTTTTGTTCTACTCATAGAAAAACTGAGGAAAAAATGCACTTTAAGGAATGCTTTAAATTAGCTACAGTAGAAGTATCACTGAATTGTAGCCATTACAAGTTGAATTAATGAATGGAAGGAAGAAACAGAAGTAATGAAAACTTCAGAAACAATAACATAGGAAGAAGACAAAATTAGACAGTGACAAGGTGTAGAATCTCTTGGTATTCTATTCTATATTTTCTGAAAAGGAATGCATTACAAAGCCAGCCTCCAAAAGGCTCTTGGGCTGTTTCCCCCCTTTCTTCTTCAAGAAGATACAATAATATAAGTCTTCTACCCCCTTTCGAATAACTGAAAAATGATTCGAATTAAAAAATAAATCCCTCTAGAAATGAATAGGTATCTCATGTAGGTATTGAGGTAGAAATCCTCCCTAGGAGGTCGAATTCCCCCCCAAAAGATAACAACAGTTACCATCATTTTCAGAAGCTTTCTAACGTAGAAAATGAGCCAAACTGCTGAAAAATGGGACTGTGTTTATGGTTCTATATCTCTCGAATATTGACATCTATGTATACAATGAAAGAGGATTTTTTGAATCTATTTTTTTGGATCAAAATCCTCTCTCAGTTCCCTGAGATCCATTTCCATTTTCCCCAGATCTGCATTTTACAAACATGTATCAAAACAGGAAAATATGAGATCCAAAAATTAGGGCTCGGAGATGGATTCGATTTTCCAAATATGTGAAAAATGTAGGAAAAATGAGAGAGGCTATTGATATATGATGTGTTAGTCACAAAAACCTCTGACCATTTCTCAAAATGATACTCCATTCGTCCAGAATCATTATTTGAAAATGATGACTCAACATAGTAAAATATACCACATTTATGAAAATGAACCTCATATTGCGGGGGAATTTTAACTACCTTACCAAGCTCCAAATGAACTTATGAAGACACCACTTGAAATATTAGGATCTTTAGATGTTGATAGACTATTCAAACATGGAAAATGGCCTCTCCAAGGCTGAGAAAAATGGTTTTTTCCCAAGGCAGTTTTTTGCATATGAAAAATCTGCGATTTCGGCAGCTAATAGGCCGAAAACAAGGGTATCTTAGTTGCCAAAAGTCCTGGATTTCGATGGATAACAGTGCGATTTCAGAGCTCCATAAGCCACCGAAAGTCCTAAAACCTCGATTTCGAGTTTCAAGTTTTGGGGAAATAGAGCAATGGTCAAAATATCTATGTCGGCCAAACCCCCGACTGTCGAAACCCCGAAATGGTGACGTGGCATTTATGTAAAACCCTATTATAGCTATTTTATTGCCGTTTATTGCATTATTTTCGTGCCTCCTCATGACTTGATTTCTGGGTAAAAACACATCTACACTTTTGGCAGCTAAGGTCATATGAAACCTAAGATTTAAGCTACCGAAATTCTATACTTTCAGTAGCTAAGCACTATAAAGTTTTTCCTACTAAGCTACCAAAAGCCAAAATTTCAATATTTGTTCCAACATAGGCTCCATCTAGGGATGGTTCTTTCCTACAAAGTGCTAAGAACAGTAGACCAAGTGCCTTCATCCATTGGGCGACCTAAAATCATTCTTATCAAATGTTGAACCCTGTCACTTTACTTGCACCTTTTTGAAACAAAAATCAACTTATGCATTCATTGGGCTATGGAGTCATAATGTATTAAATCAAAACCATACAATATGCCAAACTAAATTGGAAACGTACTTAAAACCACTGTTGTACTCTAATGCTCAAAGTCAAACTTATTTATATACATCACCTAATCTAACTATTGAAAAATTCCCACTAAATCAAATGATACAAAAATGCCAGTGAAGCCAATCCAAAAAATGTCTACTTATTTGAAATCTTCTCACACTTTCTTTGAGCAGGATGAAAAAGGAAACTGACAAATTCCATCTGAAATGTTGTTGATCGTGAATTTTCAAAATTTTCCTTGATTCCTGTGACAAAAATCCATGACATAGCATGTTCCTCCATTAAATAAATATAAAAGGTTAGCAAAAGGATCTTGGAAATATATATGGTCCTGAGGTTTTAAAACATCCAGGACTACTCTACGTTCTGATTTATAATGCTCAGGATCATTCTCAAAGAGAATATCTGAGCACCCTTCAATATCATCTACAATGGCATCTCCAAAATCATGGCATAATCTTGTCTGAATACCATCATCCCTCCATGACAAATCTGCAGCAAGTTGTTCTACAGAAACAATGTAATAGTCATCAATATACTCATCATATTTAGGTTAAGTAGATAACTCAGGAGGGTCATCAGTTAGACAAATGCTCGGGACATCAGCCGTGAGAAACTATGATCCTTTCTCTGGCATGCTTTCTATCTCAGATTTATACTCCTCCAAATCACAATCTAAAACATCCTTGAACAACGAACTTCCTTCAAGACTATTGAATGTGACAGCCCTATCCTCTTCATGAAACAAAACAGGGCTTACAAGCTGATTTCCTAGCTGGAAATCATCATCATAAATAGGTTCATTAACTTCCTGTAAGGTTTCATCAAACACGTTAATGTCATTATTTAAAATCAGATTTACATTTTTAGAAATGGAAGAAGTCTGACTCTCAAATTTGGTACTATGTATACACTGCAAATTTGTGTAAGCAGGGGTTGTAACATGACTATGCATGAGCATATCTATTTCTTCTTCAGTCAAAGGAGAAGGTGGTCTCTATATTTTCTAGATAAAATAACAATTATTTTCTTTCTCTTATGCAAGTTGACCATGATGCTGAATATCTTCTTCTTGAATATGATCACAAGAGCTATCATATCATGCTTCTTTATCAACCAACTCTTCCTCATGATAGTCATCTTCATCCACTTGAGAAAGTTTTGTTGTTTCTTCTTCCTTTTTAAGAGGATTTGTTTGATATTTTTGTCTTATGAATTCTATATTATAGCAATCTTCAAAAAGTATTTCAGTTGAATATATCCTCTTACAATGTTGATGAAAAAGTGTGTGAAAATATTTCAATGAAGGAATACTAGAATGGGGTAAAGATTTATACCAGAGCCTAGCATCTCTTTCCAATGAAAACATAAATATATTCATGAGGAAATCTTCATGATGTACATTTAATTCATCCATGATCTTGTGGAATTCAAACAAGTGTTGAGTAGGATTGTCATCCATATATCCTCCAAATTTAGGAAGGAAATCTTCCCAAATTTTAATGTCTGGAATAGTGTTTGGAAAACCATAAACATTTGTAAAGTCCAGAGGAGAAAACCTTGCAGCCATCCGAGTAGCGAACGAATTCGACATTTTTAGACTAGTTGATTCGTCAATGAATCATGTAGAGTCTTCAAACCAAGGAGTCGCCAAGTGAATGAACATAGCCAATTGAATGCCTATCCCTTGTTCACCATCAAGGAATAGATCTAAATTTTTTGTCGTATCCCAGGGAAGATATCTTCGTTCCTCCATCCCCGACAATGGTGCCAGAAAATGTTGTTGCAAGAGTTGGTTCTAGGCTATAATAGAGCCAAGCATTAGCACATTTTAAATGAAATAAATTTTGTTGATTGATCAGTCATAGGAGGCTTCTAGAACTAGGTCTAAAACATGCCTTTCACTCATTTATAGATCAGAAACAAAGAGGCATGAACTCATCTGCTAAATTCATTTCAAAATCATGATAATGGATAGAAGATAGGGGATGAACAAAACTGAAATAAAAATCCAGGTATCTAATTTTGATAAGTCTTGTCTTCCTTTCAATAGAATAAATAACACTAAGCTTCAAATATATGAACACAGGTCTTGTCTCACTCATAGAAATACAAAGGAAAATCTATGAACAAATCAAACTTGTAAATAAGGAAAAACAATTAAGATGCAGGTCTTGTTCTACTCAAAGAAAAACAAAGGAAAAACCGCACTTTAAGGAATGATTTAAATTAGCTACAACAGAAGTATCATTGAATTGTAACCATTACAAGTTGAATTAATGAATGGAAGGAAGAAAGAGAAGTAATAAAAACTTCAGAAACAATAACATAGGAAGTGTTATCACTTTGTAAATTCCCAGACGTTGTATAAAGGGCAGAAATAATTTACAAGAGGTAACCTTAACCAACCACTTCGAAACAGGGATCTAGCCCTGCCAGTTTCAGAGACGGATCTCTCTGTAGGATATAGATTTGTTTGGATTTTTTCAGGTTTTAGGCTAGTTATAAAGAATAATACCAAGTTGTTTGTGTTTTTTAAATAGACTGGATGAATGTCATTTATGCTTCCATTGGGCTATGGGGTATGTTCTAGAAAAAGGAGATCAGAGGACAACTTTTAAAAGATTCATTTTACAGGGCAAGGAAATGCAATTGTTGGATCCTTTTAGAAATAAAATGATGGATTTGAAGAAAAGGTGAGATATCAGTTAAAACAAAAAAGAAATTAAGAATTTATTTGTTATAACATCAAAAGGAAAAAATATAAATATGTAAAAGATTAAGAACAGAGTGCGCGATGGAAAATTTTGCAACTTTAACTTCTTTTAGAGATTAGCTTAGAAAACAAAATGATAACTGAGAAAGAAAACCTTTACGAAGACAGATAAAACTTCACCAACAATTAACATACAGGAATCCTGTGAAATGTCTCTTTGTATTACTGGAATGATCTTTTTGAAAAGATTACAGATTACAACTTGCTCGGGTGTAAAAATCAACCCCTGAAACTTCAAAGTTTGAAGTATTTATAATAAAGATTACAAACGATCCTCTCATCAATGATCGAGATGTGGAAGATGCTATTTTTAACTATCTATATAACAAGATGCAAAAATATGGGAACTGATGATGATGTGTCGAACCTCTCATGACAATTTTGGGGAAGACCGTTGGTGAGTCATTCATATGACTTTGACTGCATAGGATGCTGACTTGGACAAAATATTTATCTTTATTCGATCAATTCACACAGCTCATCCCATCTCTGTGCACTGGGGATGGTAACTTTCAATATCTGGCGGTAGACTTCCTCCATCTCAGTATACTTAGCAAAAGTCGGCTTGGTGAGAAAAATGTACTTGACTCTGTGTTGTATGCTGAGGTTAGGTTGCAAAGTCTCCAAGAATGCTTTGCCTGTGATGCTGCCCTATATCCCTGAGAACTTGGAACTGTCTTTGTCCATGGTGGCAATATTTTGCTTATAATCTGACAAAGTCATCAATTTATCATTTAGGACAAATAAAACAGGAAGGCCCTTTTTCTGTAAGGCCTCAATCTTGCTAAAAAATCTCTGAACCCCAATGTCCATGTTTTGATCTTTCTCCTCCAACTACAGCATTAATCCTCTCTTGGTCAACACTCTTTTGACTTCAAGGATAGTTTCTGTCCTATCTTCAACTTTTAGGTCTTCAAGCTCTTCCTTGGTTTTTGAATTAAAGAACTTGATGATCTCATTGGCTACCGAGGGAATCCCACCCAGCTCTATTATTATCTTGTCAATGTCATGCCTACTCTTTAACACCAGATCATGTTGCTCAAACATGATTTGCACCATGGGCCAAATTTCATTTATGGATTTCGAGATATCTGTCCATATATTTTCCTTAGCCTCTACTAATGTCTTACCTGCCACTGTTTGTTTCTCAAGCTGTTGTATTTCCTTCTTGAAGACTTGAGTTCCTGTAGACTTTTCAATCTCCATTTTTAGCCTATTGATCTTTGTTCCCCACAGAGTCATCTCCTCCATGGACTTTGCTAGCTCCACAGTTTTTTCCAGTGCTATCAATGGAGTTGCTGATGGAATTTCTGCTATAGTGGTTGTTGGCACAACTACTGTACTAACTTCTACGATGAGAACTGCACTCAATGGAATGACTTCCATCGGGGTCGATTGTTCCTTTTCTTTCAATAACTTTTCCAACTCTACCTCCATTTCCTTGAGTTGTGTGTTCTACTGCATGATAAGTTTCAACAATTCTTCTTTCTCATTTTCTGCCTCAGCTATTTCTTTAGCTTGTGAATCCTCTGTTGGTGGAAATTTCAGTTGTTTTCTCAAAGATGCAATATCAGCATTCTTTTTCTTCAACATTTCCTCTGCTGCTTTTACATTCGAGGGATCATACCCAATCTTGAGCACCAACTTCTCTAAGGATTTTATTCTGTTATCCTTTGCAAAAGAGGATATCTTTTCCAACTTCAATTGGGTATGAACATTGGTTAAAGACACCTGTAACTTTGTTTTTGTAGAGGAAGTATGTGCTAATGTGGAGAAAACCATTTCTCCAGTTTGTTTGTGCAGGTCCATCTGGTCAGCTGGATGGACTTGTTTGGTGTCAAAAATGATAGTTGACCTCTTGTAATCAGTGATCTCTTTGGGTTGAGACACCTGTGCTTGTAGAAATTCCATATGCATTCTTCCTAGACACTTGTGCTTGTATAAATTCCATATGCATTCTTCCTTTCTTTGTGTCAAAGGCTGACAACAATCGATGTTGTTCTGTCGAAGTTTGCTTACAAAACACAGAGTAGGTGTTGTTGGTTAGCGTCTGGTTCTTCTTTTTAATCATTTCATATTTTTCAAAAATGCTTAGAGGTATAGATCCTTGTGGATTTTGGGTGGTCACAGCTATCTCTATCTGCTTCTTTGAAGAAGAAGTTGACACCACCTACTGTTTGCTTTCAATCACTGTGGCAGAGTAGGGCTCTTCCTCACCAGACATGTGAGTAGCATGAGTGGTTTTGGGTTTCTTGCTATATACCTAAAAATCTTCTACTAATACCTTAGTGATTGAAGGTGAATCATCCTTTCTTGGCCTTTTTTCCTTGGGTACCTGTGGAGTGGTAGTCAGTGAAAAAGAGATTGAAGGAGATTCATGTGGATCTGTATCTACCAGTGTGTTTTCTTCCCACTCTGCCTGGTTCACATACTTTTCAGTTTCTGGTTTGAGGGTGTGAGCATAAGGTGAAATTTTGTTCTTGTATCTCATCTCTACAATGATCCCACTGGGGTCATATCACCAAATAAAACTGGTGTTGAATTTCATTTCCTTCAATAGTTTATTTGCCTCTTCTCCAGCAACTTGACTGTTGCAGATAAACAGTCCTATTTTCCTTTTGAACCTCATCTATTGCTTTTTCTTTATAGACACAAAATGGATTTCATATGAGTTTATCATATGACGAATATCCTCCAGTGCGAATATTCTAACAAACACATACTTGGACAACTTGTATGGAGCTAGTTCATACCCATACACTCTGATTTCTGAGTGATTCTGGTATAGAAACCAGTCCCTAGTCTTTGCGAGATCCGAATGGTGCATAACTCTTTGGATCTCCTCGTTTATCCTTCGCTCAGGTCTTCCACTAAGCATGCCTACAACTGGGTGATAAAACAACTCAATGAATTGTTTAAAGGTGAACTCAGTGGAGTTTCTCCTGAGCAGCGACATCCATAAAGTGATTGCTTGAGATTTTCCTTCCTTGTCCATCTTCTGCATGTGAAAGGAAAATTTGTCTACTTGATAGAAATGAACATGTAGGTCAGTATTGAAGAATACAGGAACATGCCTTCTGTAGGGAAATTTTCCAGCTGGTTGTGTAGGTTCTCGGCCAAGAAACCACTGTAATAAAAATGGGTGGTGACTTTCTCTTCAGCTGAGAAAATGGACAGGAAACCTAAGATAGGTTCATCCACCCATTCATCTAATAAGTAACTGAGCAAGCAACACATTGTGGAGATAATCTGGCTTCCCTTTTTAGAAAATATGGAAGAATGGTAGGGAGGATTCTTTTTAGGGAATTCGGCATCTTGAGGGAGGAAAATCTTAAATATTTGCGCTCTTTGGGGAAATGATAAGTTCTGATACATTTCTATCATAATTTCAAGTGTAAGGGGAGAACGAGGTTCGGTTCTGGGTACCTGCATCATTTGATCGATGGCCTTAGGTGTAATTAGGAAAAAGGTTTCTCCAGTTAAAGACACTATGGCTCTCTGATCAGGGAGGTATTGCACTTGGCATTTGAGAGCGAATTCAGGGAAATGATAGATCTAGGGAAAAAGATACAGGGGGGAATTCGATTGCCATAGCCCAATTTCATCGCTCTGATCGATGAAGTTATCTTTAAACCATGACTGTAGCTAGACAAAATCAAAATCGGACCTGGTTTATGAGATCGAGTAGTATTTGTCTGCTAACGGGATCTAGTCGAGATCGACTGGAGATGGGAGAAAAGGATTTTCCTCTGCATTTGACTTCTTTCTTTTGGGCGCCATTTATTTCCATCGATACATGCACACTGAACATGCGTTAGTAGGCAAAAAATCTGGTTGGATGAGGTGTTGCAAAGGTGAAGGAAAATGAGTCTCTGATATGTAGGGAGAGTGAGTGGAATGGGAACTAACCGAAACAGGGTTGAATTTGAGTGAACGGGTATCCGTTAGGAGAAAAAGGATAGGTCAGATGAACAATGGGTATGTGGCCAGTCATAAATGGCCAACGGATCTTTTAGAGCATGAGAGGATAA